>JAHBCN010027628.1:0-10036 GCA_019359885.1 Listronotus oregonensis | reverse complement strand
TGTCCTCTTAAAAATCCCGTTGGAAATTTGAAAATTGGTTGTTTAAAAAATAGTTTTAAATTTTTGTTTGTTAAATGACGGTTTGACTGTTTTTCAGTACCCCAGATTCAAATAAATTTTTAACCAACTAAATTTTAATAAAATTTAATTTGTTTTTTTACTTTTCTTGGGCATAAAAAAAAATAAATTTTGAGAACTCAAAATGTCAGATTACTGCTTTCAGAACGATTTTAAGAGCAAAAATCCCGTGGGGTAAATTTTTACCGGTTTGTAGTTTGGGAAAAAAATGGGTTTATAGTTCTAAGGTTATTTTTATCATTACAAAGAACAAATAAATATTTTATTATCTATCCATTGTATAATGTAAAGCAAAGAAAAATTTTATTGTAAACATCTAAAAAGGTCGACCAGACTTTCACGGATAATTAATGAATCACTAGCAAAATGTGTAGATAGAACAACAATTGTTATTTGTGTATAAGGGTGCAAAATGGAATATTGCAGCTGTTTCTTGTATCTTGAGTTCCCACCGAACTCCCTGGGTGTTTTAAGTGTAGTAATTCTGAAGTCTATTGACACGAGACTTAAATACTTGAGGATTTCGAGGAGAAGGAAACACTTCTGGTAGTATTAGGTTCCACAGTCTGGACATTTTAGGGATTAGGAACTACCAAAGTGGAAAGTTCGGGGCCTCTCAAGCTTAAGTGTAAAAAGAATGCATAAGAACGACACTACATGTCGCTCTATTGGGAGCTGCCAGGGATGTAACTAGGCCAACTTTTTTAAAGCAGAAGCCGTAAAAATATTTATAAAAAGGGGCAGATCCCCTACAGCTCCCGGTGGGCAAGAGAAGAAAGCCTTTCTGTAAAAATGATCTTTAGGATAAAAAACCAGTTTCTGTTTGACCTTCGATCAGTGAAGTGCTCGCATAGAAAATTTCATAGTTTTTCCGGGAAGGCGGCTGAAGGGCTGTATCAACAGCTTTTACCATCGGGGATCGGAGAAACTCAAGCCAAACGATGGAGTCCTTCTTCTGGGGCTAAGCGCTGTGAACGAAGATTCCTATACCTGTTCCTTTCTGAGGGCCCCACGCCGGGAATTTTTCTAATGGCGGAAGATGGTTGCGCCCAGCAGGAAGGAGCGGTACTGACAGAAAGCGGTTTTGCGTGATACCAGTAGCAGCTTCTGGTCGGAACACCATTGTTTGTGCCTTGCATGGATAAAAAATTTAGTTAAAAAGTTTAAGTTTTGAAAAGTTCGGAATTTTTGGGGGCTAAAAAAGCCCGACTATCCAGAAGTTCCACCTACAAAACCTGGGAAAGCCACGTTGACAACAACGTGTGTCTGGAAAGGAGAGCTGGTTGAACGTTTACCGCGGAGGCCAAAAAAGTGAAAGCAAAGCAAAGGATAAATAGTTTTTCTTTAAATGAAATCAAGAATTGTGAGTGACGTCTTTCCCCAGAAATGGCAATACTCTAAAGTTTGGGCTAAATTATAAATTAGAAGGTACATATAGGTAATTTTACTTAATTTTCCAAAAATTTAAAATTTCCCCTCTGTAAACTACAAATGGAATCGCATATTAATGAATGCGACTTGTAAAAGGGTTTTGAAAAATCCTCATCTTTGAAAAGCAAAGCATGGACTTTAATACGGTTCTGACATTGTTTAGCGAATAATTAAACCAATTTATGGAACTCAATGAATCCCAAAGCACTTTACCAAGCTTGACCTTAGAGTTTAAATATTTTTAATACAAATACCAATAAAAAAGTCTAATCTATATGATTTACTTTAACATGGTCCTTTGAGCATCAAAAAACGTTTAAATCGCCCTTTATTCTACTTTCACAATTATCCACTAAAAAAATATTATTACCAGACATATTAACAATTTTAAGGACACTAATACCAAACCACCCCGGTGACAGAAAAACCCGTTCTGGCGCACTGCGTTCAGTCGACCCCATACCATAAATGACGAATATTTTGGACAGGGGGGATAAGACGGGTGCTTTTTGAAAGCCGCCACAGTGACGCAACTCATATATTTGTATATTCTTTAAACTATGCTTTTACTTTAAAAGCTTTTTGGGTTTGTATTACGGGGTTTTACATACAAGGAATTCTAGTGAAATTTGTGTGAAAATTTAAACACCAAAATTTTGAAAAAATTTTTTAAAATTTTATTTTTGGAAACTCGGAAAAAATTGAGTTTTTTGCAAGTGGCTTTTTTCTAGTAAATATCCCGTCAAAAATTAACAAAACCCTGTACTTTTTTTTTCTAACCAAATACCTAAAATTAAAATACGAAAACGTATGGCAGTCTCTTAAAAACCCCTATACAATACAATCAATCTTCAGCAAAAGATGAAACATCCCGTAGCTGAAGATCCGTTTTTGGGTTTTTGGAGGTCGGTTTTCTCTTCGTTTGGTGGCGGACCCAAAAATGGAAAACCTAAAAATATAAAATTGATTTAAAATATGTTCTATAGTTTTGTTGGACGGATTCATGTTTTTATATGTTTTCTTTGGGATTACTCGCCCTAGAAATTGGAACCATTATTTAGACAATGTTCGTAATGATAATAAATAGAAAAAATGTCATATATACCGGGTGTTTCTCAAAAGTGGTTCCCTCCTATAACTTTTTTAATTTTTAAGATGGGAAAATGAAATTTGCCTTGTCAGTATATGACCTAAAAATGCATTGAATGACGTGTTCAATTGTTTTTGATGATTTCCGGTTTTACCGAAAATTACCTCAACTTTTGAATTTTAAATGGAACACCATGTATTTTTTTGCCTATTTAATAGAAAATAACATTCTTAACCCCATATGTCAACTTTTGACATTTTTCTTTAAAACTATTTAATTTTTTAAAATCCAATCTGAGTGCCATGACGTCATTAAAACAACCAATTTTGAGTCCAGGAGGCGTGCAAAAATAGTTTTAATTATCTTTCAGATTTTATGTCTTTTCCACAAAGGTAACATAATTTTAAATTTTATTTCATGACATAACTAATTTTTTTTAACGTAACGATGGTGGCTAGTTGGCATATTTAAAAGGAGCATTTTTTTGTGAATAATTTGATACCCCACACTTTATATTTGGAGTTAAATTTACACTAAAAAAGGTAAAATATAGGCATAGTATTTTTTGCCTATAAGAATAATAATGATTATATTATTATTAATAATTATTATATTCATGGGTATTTAAATGAAAATGCCTAAACTATGTAACATCATTGTTTAACCACAACTTTTGTGTTTATTTCTATTTGACTCTTTTAATCGAATGCCATGGCCCGGATGTTTTAATAATTTGATAAGCAACAAGTACTATGCCAATTTTTTTGTGTTGATTTAACTTAAAACATCAAGTGTGGGGTAAAAATCTCTTTTCAAATATGCCAACGAGCCACCGCCGTTCCATTTAAAAAAAATGAGTTATGTCTAGAAATAAAATTTTGGAATCTTTTTACCTTTCTGGAAAAGACATAAAAAACGTCAGATAATTAAAACTATTTTTTCACGCCTCTTGGACTCAAAATTGGTTGTTAAAACGACGTCATGGCAGTCTAGATTTAATTTTTAAAAATTAAATATTTTTAAAGGAAAATGTCAAAAGTTGACATATGGAGTGCCATTGTATTTAGGATGTAATTTTCTATCGAATAGGTGAAAAAATACATGGTGTTCCATTTAAAATTCAAAAGTTAAGGTCATTTCCGGTGAAACCGAAAATCGTCGGAAACAACTGAACACGTCATTGAATGCATTTTTAGGTCATATATCGGCACGCCAAATTTCAATTTCCCATCTTAAAAAATAAAAAAGTTATAGGGTGGAACCACCTTTGAGAAACACCCGGTATATCTCCATCAAACTAATGACACTGACTTTTATAAACAAAGTTCTGGCATGGCCATGGGTTCACCTTTATCACCATTATTAAGTAATATTTTTATTATAAAAAAATTTTAAATCCAATTTTGTACAAAATTATCATTATAAACCTTTAGTTTGGTGGCTATATATAGATGATATTTTTTCTATTTATTAACCTGATGAACATTATCTAAATATTTTTAAACACACATTAATACACGAGAATCCACTATTTATTTAACTTAAGAAAAAAAACCAAACTCACAACTTCCTTTCCTTGATATTCTAATAAAAAAAAATATAAAGAATTTTGAAACTAAAATATATAGAAAACCCACACATATATCCAGATACTTAAATTTTAACTCTAATCACCCAATAATGGTACAAAAAAGGAGTTGTAAAATGTCTTTTTGATAGAATTAAAATAATTGGTTCTATCAAAAAAAAAGAAAACGAAAAAGAATTTTTAAAGGGTTTTTGTTCAAAATTTTTAAAAAAATATTTAAAAAAAAAATAAAAAAATTTTTTTTATTTTTTTATTTTTTTATTATATATATATATATATATATATATATATATATATATATATATATATATATATATATATATATATATATATATATATATATATATATATATATATATATATATATATTTATATATATATATATATATATATATATATATATATATATATATATATATATTATATATATATATATATATATAGTTAAAGGTTAAACAGTTGTCATAATTACGTTACGTTGAATTTTTGTTACCATAGTAACTTTGTGAACCTGATTTAAAATAAAATTAAAAGTAGGTAAAACCAGGATTCGTGTTTTTATACGGGGTGTCACGGAACAATATATTACAATTTTAAGTAGTTTTTTTTTAAATCGTTTTAATTTTTTTAAATTATTTTTTTTTAATGCGAGGAAAACCTCGTTGGGTGATCCTGCAAATCTTTCAAAAAATAGAGCACTACTCTACTTACCTTTTGCTCTCTTTTCTCGCGAATTTTTCTAGCTAAACACATAAAACAGGCCTCTATGTTTATATTGTCCTTACAAGAGACCTCAAAAAATGGCAGTTCAAAATGTTCAGCGATCTACAAAACGAAAAATAGTCTTTAGGGCATTTATTAGCAAAGTTTTAATATATTTTTTTTTATTTAAAACGTTTCTTTGTTTTTTTTAAATGTAGGTTTTTGGGATGTTTTGCACGAATTATGTTTTTTTCTCCTCTTATTAAACTCATCAAAATTACAACTCAATAAGACTTTGCTTTTAATATTACAAAATGATTTATGACATTTTAATTTTTTTTAATACGAGATATTTGCACTGAATTTTTTTAATTGACATCCTGTATAATCAACATAAAGAACAAAAATACCGTTTAAAGCTGGGTTTCCACTGTGAAAAAAATTATACGCGTGACAGTTTCGTGAAAGTAGTTTCGCCTTTTGAATACCAAACCTATCTCGAAACTTTGCGCAAAGACGTTTCAGGTGAGCGGATGGCGGGTTTTGGTTTTTGGGTGTGAATCAAATTGTTTTCATTTTTTGTTTCGCCTCGTGTAAACTCACATTATTTAAAAGCTTCAAAATGAACTAAGAGGACTGCATTTGCGAAACAAAGCGAATGCAGGCAAACCTATGCCTCAAATATATATATATATATATATATATATATATATATATATATATATATATATATATATATATATATATATATATATATATATATATATATATATATATATATATTTAGTAAAGGGGTTTCAGGACTCCAAAATTCGGAATCAGCGACCCAAAAAACGTATTTTCTAGGTGCCTTAAGAGCATTTTCATACGTTTTTAATAAGATATTCGTTAAAAAAAAAAAGGTGTTTTTTGCATTTTTAGGGGTGATGCCAGAATTTCCGAGCTGCGGGAATCCGAAATTCGGAACCAGCAACCCAAAAAACGAACTCTGAAGGCAGCAAAATTGGGCATCTAGGACCCGCGTTTTAAATGGACTATATGTATAGTTAGCTCGAAGTAGGGACTTCGCAAGTAAGGCTGCGCGAGTTATATTCAGGCGGTGAAAACCCAGCTTAAACTTTTGCCGTACTAATTTTGAGTTTCAAGTTTTAAATCACAACCTATGTATGTGTTACATACCTTTTGACCATTCTCAGTTTCGACTATTCTATCTTTCGAATCACATTTGTTCCCAGCTAAAACTGTCATACAGTGGGGTGAGGCATTCTAGAAAAACAAAGATTACAAATTATTTGTTTGCATTCACAGTAAAAAATTTAAAATAAGCCTCTTTCACAATGCAACGATCTGTGGACAAAAATATTATTTTCATTTTAGTATGGGAACCATTTTGTGTAAAAAGGATAGTAAATTAACCAAATAATCTTAATCTAGAATGTATGTCCCCGCATATTATTATAGAGCTACAGAAAATAAAGAAGTTCAAAAGGCCATAAAAATTTTAAGAGTTGGTTACCTTTCACCATCTAGATTTCAGTTATCATCAACGCTTTTATGTAACCTATTTAAGGAACAAAAATCTAATTGTTTTAACAAGCTATCTGGACAATCTGTTTGCATGTCCTTAGATGGATGGTCCAATATACATAATAAGTCGATAATCTGTATAGTTTTGACTGTAGAGGATGGAAACAGTGTTCTTTTAGAAAGCATAGATACATCTGATCATCTCAATGCAACTGACCATCTTGCCGAATTGGCAATTAACTCAATAAATTAAGTGTAAAAATAAATATAACTGTAAAGTTACCAATATTGTTACAGATAATGCGAGCAACATGGTCATTATAAAGAAAAAAATTACCGACTCATCCATTTACCCTATAATTACATATGGTTGTTAGGCAGACTCATTTAGTTTGCTCTACCCAAGATTTAGAAGTATCGCAGATAAAAGCACATACGAGTACATATTTTTCTTTATTGAAATCGAGTTTATTGTTTTTTTTTGGGCTCTTAATATTTTTTGAATAATATCCGTATATTAAGCATTACCTCTTCAATATTCTGCAACCAATAAGTAATATGATTGAAACTCTCCAAATTCGAAACGTCGTAGAGCAGCAGTATACCCATCGCTCCTCTGTAGTATGCAGTAGTCAGCGTTCTAAATCTCTCTTGTCCAGCCGTATCCCATATCTGCAGTTTGATGGGTACTCCGTCCAAATTAATTATTTTTTGTTTAAAATCTATCCCTAAAATTATAAATATAAATGAGAACATGTCTTAATAGTGTTGTCCAACAATTTTTCCTTTCTTAGATGTTAAAAAAATGCAAGCATTGCCTAAAATCATAGTTTAAAGAATATACAATATATGAGTTAGGTCACTTGCATATAAACCTTTAATGTTTTGGCTTCAAAGACACCGTGCGGCTTCTCCGCCTATCACGAACCGACAAAAAAGTTTCAAGGGATATTTGTGTAAACGATACCAATTTATTCAAGCGTTTCCTCTGATCGGGATTGTCGGGGAACGCGGAGTAGATAGTGATTATTACGATAATATAAGCATAATGTTGATAACATTTGTTTATGGTCACCAAAGTCATTGTAAATAAATGTTAAATTTTTTGTCTCTATAACATATTAATAATTATCTTTAGAACTACAGATCGGGGTAAATACCTACCCCGAGTAAATTTTAATAAGTAAATAATAATAAGTAAAATCGTAACTGTACTTTGGAATATTTTTATATCTCTTAATTTATCTTTTTTTATATATTTTCCATGAGAGGAACAAAAATAGATTCTTTAAAACCAATATTTTATGAATATTTATTTAATTTTTTCCATTGATCGGATTCTTAATTTGTTTGACTTTTCAAAAGCCCAAATCAATAGACTTTTTTAGAAAACATCACGACGGTATATTTTTCTTGAAGCCAGTAGTGTTCCCTTTGAAATCTTCTTGAAAATTTTAAAATTGGTTGTTTAGAAAAATAGTTATAAATTTTTGTCTATTAAATAACGGTTTGGCAAGGAAGTTTAAAGGTTTATGGAAGCCCAATGCTATGGTCCATTCAATCAAAAAATGTCCAGCCCAGTATGAAAATAACTGTCAGAGTTGGCCCCGCCGATTCTGCGCAATAACAAAATTCCACGAAATAATTTAATGTGTTCCCTACTTACACACTTAGGCAACATTATACTTTTATGAGAGCCGTAGTACCGTTTTTGGTCTTAGGTTGTCTAAGGTTTTTGGTGCAAGGGCGCGCGCGGCGCGTATGAAACTATATCCTGCGCTGTACCGTCAACCGTCGTCGTCTTATCATTTGTCATTATCGTTGTGGTTTGTGCCCTTTGCGCCGTATTAGTTTCGATTGTTTTGCTTTGTGTGATTATATTTTGTGGATTGATTGTGATTGATAAAAACCTTATTTTAGTGATTAGTGTTTATTAAATTGTGACTAGAGTTTTTTGTTTATTGTTTGCTACTTATAATATCGTTACAAAATGATTAGAGGTTGTATGGTTTTGTCTTGCAAATCCAAGGGTAACATACCCGGCATTTTTTACTTTAGGTAAATATTTCTTATATTTAAATTAGGTGCTTCTTATGAGACGTAACGTTAGGTAACCGAAAAAATAATAATATATCAATTATGAATAATAGAATAATGAAAACCTCATAGAAAATAGCAGTGAGAAAAGTAAGGCAATCTTAACTATCTTTTAGATGATTTTCACAATGTTTCTGTATTTCTGTGGATTATTAAAAAGAAATAAAGTTTACATTTAAGTACTTTTATTTCATTTAATAATTTAGTACATTCTTTTAAAGGATCAAAATTATGAATTACTGGGCAGATCAGGCAAATTTTAATATATACAGGTCCCTTTAACTGAATAAAAGAAAGTATAATTTTATGTAAGTTCCTTTTTGCTTTTTCTGTATTTGTTTAAAAAGAAATTTTAATTGAAATTTTTGGTTTCTTTTACCCGGTTGCAGAAAGCGTAATTAGCACTTTGAATGGTTAACGAAAATGTCAGATTTTGACAGGTTGCCTACTAAAACCATTGAATAACACTGACCATAAGTTCTGTTAAACATTTAACCTTGATTAACTTTTGTCAACCCCCGGGGCTTACATTATTTATCAACTTTTTTAAACTGAAATTTTACATTTGATGATGTCAACTTAATAGATAGTAACAAAAATTATGGAAGTCCGGTCTGACCTACTATTTATTGCGCAAACTCCGCGGGGCCAATCCCCCTATTCCCGCTGCCCTGCACGCCTGGACAACTGCTTTCAGAACGATTTTAAGAGCAAAAATCCCGTGGGGTAAATGTTTACCCTGTTTTGTAATTTACAGGTAAGAAAAATGGGGTTGTAGTTCTAGGGTTATTTTATCATTACAAATAAAGAAATAAATATTTATCTATTTATCTATCTACCTATTGTATAATGTAAAGCAAAATAGAAATTTATTGTAAACATTTAAAAAATTGACCAGACTTTCCCCGGATAATTAAGGGTCACTAGCAAAATGTGTAGATATGCACAACCGTGGATGTCTCAAGTGTGGTAATATGAAGTCTATTGAGACGAGACCTAAATACTTGGGGACTTGGAGGAGAATTCAAAACTTCTGGTAGTGGTAGGTTCCATAGTCTGGACACTCCAGGGATAAAAGAACTAAAAAAGTGGAAAGTTCTGGCCCTCTCAAGCTAGACTGTAAAGGAATGCATAAAAACGCAACTACGTCGTCTATTGGAAGCTGTCAGGGGTAGAACTATACTGGCCAACTTCTTAAGCAGAAGCCGTAAAATAGTCTAATGTATATGTAATTTACACTTTGTCATTCACTTAACAACGTTAACGCCGTGGCTTTTGCGGCCGAATTAAGAAAACAAAATTGTGATTGCGATAAAGAGAAGTTAGTTTTTATAATGATTATCACCCGTCAGAGTGTACTCGTGTAATAAAAATGTTTAATTAATAAAACATATTTTAAATTTTTACCTATTCTTTGGTAATTTTTTAAAATATTCTTTGTCTCATTAAAAGAGATATAAAAAATTGAAAAAGAAATACAAACAAACAAAAAACAAATGATCAAAAAAAGATAAAAAATTAAA
>JAHBCN010027626.1:0-10115 GCA_019359885.1 Listronotus oregonensis | reverse complement strand
ATTTTAAACTTTTAAAATTTTTGGTACATAAACCCAATTTCCCCCTTTTTTAACCATTTGTATTTATATTTGAGATAATTAATAATTTAAAAAATATATATATATATATATATATATATATATATATTATATATATATATATATATATATATATATATATATATTTTTTTAACAAACGTATTTAAAAGTTTTTTATTTTAGTTATTATATATTTTTTTTAATTACAAAATATTTTTTATAATTAGAGCAGCTGCTGTGGCTATGAATACAATGGGTTTAAAGTAATTAAGGTTATTCTAAAAATTATCATTCATAAGGTTAAATTACTTTTTGTTAAACACTTGGCTCATCATAATTACAGGAGTACTTGCAGACTTTTTTGCGACAGCGAATATAATTGTTTGTCTTTTTAAAGCATTTTTGATGCCTTAATCCAATATAAATTTAAGGTCCGATGCTAATTTATTTGTTCTAATTCTGGCCATAAGACATAAGCCCATTATAAACGTAGAGTTCGTACTCTAAAAACAGGCAAGTATTATTTTTATCTTGCGATGTTACAAAATTTACTGTCTGCCGAGTAATTTGGAAGAAACTTACAGAAACTGGAGACGGAAACGATAAAAATACTGCAGTAGGTTAAGCAAAAACTTCGGATATGTCATTGCAACCGGCGTTAAGGAAGATAATAATTTATGTGAGATGCACGAAATTCAGCAAAGCGACTCTATTTTACGAAGTAAAATCGCCATTTACAAAAAACTGTTTCTCAAAAGTTTAACATTATACGAGGAGTATACGTATTTTCAATTTTTTTGGGCAGCAAACACGAAAAATATATATATATATATATATATATATATATATATATATATATATATATATATATATATATATATATTATATATTTATTTATTTATATTGGGCACAGGCTGAATTCTCAACTTAAGGTAAGTCTGGTTTTGTATTTTTAAACTGCCAAATTTATGGTAAAATTTGTAATTTTTAGAATAATTTTTTTTGAAAAAAACTTGGTAACCAGCGAAACGTCACCGTAAATTTTTTTAAATTAAAAAATGACATTGTTTTTTGTCTGTTTTATTTTTTTCCAATCAAACCCAAAAAAAACCAAAAAATTCCAAAAAAAATATATCCGGCGGTTCAAAAAAAAATTTAATCACAAAAAAAAAAAATATATATTTATATATATATATATATATATATATATATATATATATATATATATATATATATATATATATATTTTTACATAAGAAACATCATTTAAAATAGTTCGTCCACACATGGTTAGATGGCATAATTCTCAAAGGGTTAATTTTCCCTTTATAGGGATTTTTTCAGTAAAACTGCCCCACTTGCATGGTGGTTAAGTTTTTTTAATTCTTTTAATTATCCGCACAACTTTTTGTTATTTTTTCTTTAATAGAAAACTTTTTATGACGATAACAAAAACAACAATTTGTTGCAGTCGTTCTGAATTTATACGCATACATACATTTCGACGATTCATTTTCATAAATATAGATTTAATTTATATATTAATTAAGTAAAATAAGGGTCCTTTAAAGATTTGATTTATTCCTTTTTGTTAATAAAGACAGATAAACTAATTCCAAAGACCTTACGTACTCTATTCCAGTAAAACTTAATCTAAATAGAATTACTCAAACTGGTTGATTCAATACGGGTTCTAAGTTAGAGAACTCTACTCGAACATCTTTTGAGATTTCACAGAAAGTAATCCACTTTAATTTCTGACCAGTTTAGATGTGATGTGAAGTAAGATAAAGTATACATTTATTTTGGTATATGAATGAATATTGAGTTTTGCGATTTGGGTGTAAAGCACAATGATATAGGGTATTAACATTGTAATGTCTTATAGTAAAAAAAACTACATACATATCGTAAGTACAAACAATAAAAAGGTTGTTTGGATGTATGTTTGTTATTTTTTCTTATTTAAAAATTTATTGTTTGTACCATTGCTTAAAAAAATTTATTAATACATACCTATATTGGGGTGTTGAAGTTTTCTACAGATTCGGGCCTCTCTTTCTAACTTTTGAAAATCTGAAACAATAAAAAATTAGTTATTAACACAAATTCGTTTTACACGTACCGAATTTTAGTAAAATTTATTGCAAAAATTCTCCCAAAAATTTGATGATTTCCAAATATTTTTTGTAATAATACAGGGTGTCTCATTTTCGACACCTTTATAGGATATCTCCGAAATTGTTAGTGCTATTAAAGTAAGTTTGGCATCGTATACTCCTTTTTAAAAATTTAAAATGGTTAAATCAAAATTTGAAAATTTTCGCTTGCTTAAGAGATATGGGAGATAATCAAAAAATTGTCAATTTCAAAATGACCCTATATTTTCTTTGTTAAAAAGATACAGGAAAATGTTTTATATAAAAGTTTCTTTATCATGATTGTTAAATAATCTGCCATATTCAGAATAAGTAAACGAGATGAGGTAAAAAAGTTATTATACCTAACCTGATTTATTTTAAATGGAACACCCTGTATGCGATTTATTTAAACTTTATTACTTTAAAACACAGTAGGCTATGAAACAAGAGCTAAAATCCTAGAAACGAAACTATGTTTAAATTGTAGCTTAAAAGACATTACACAATCTATTTTAACATACAAATAGTAGGAAAAATAGCTGACACAAGAAAGTAAATTTAAAAAAAAAACTATGAAAACTTTAATATAAAATAAAAGATTCAGATTAAGGAAAAAAAGTAACGGGAATCATTGCAAATGTTCGAATCAAAGCTCGAAGTTCTTTTATAAACCTAAAGCTGTGCCTAAAGTCCAAAATTTCTGTCAGTGACTCATTTAATACCGGCCACCCAACCGACGAAGCGGCTGAATAAAAATCTAACACTAGTAAATGATTTTTAAGCCTATGATATACTTTTCTGCTCAAATAACAGTGAACTGGCCAAAAGTTTTATCGCCACGTTGTCATAATTCGCAAGAATATATCACCAGCCAGCGATCGCACTTAAAATAGCACGCCAATAAGTATTGAAATCATTGTGATCGAGAAGACAAAAAAGTGGCACCATTCCTTAGTTTACAACTTGAAGAGACTTGAAAATAACGTACGACAGGGTTTTGCTGTTCGATTATTTTATTTAGTAATTATTGATTATGGACAGATTTTTTTAAGTTTAAATTTAATTTTTATACAGGGTATTTTCTAAATATTAAAATTTTAATAATTTAGTATAAGTTTCCCAAAGGTGGGGAATGTATGGGGATCTTGGAAACCACGATAGATAGAAAATCGGTTAAATGGGGAAAGTTTTGACAATTATGTTAGCAAGTTTTTCCCGTTTACTACATTTTTAACTATTCCGGTTTTTGAGAAATTTTGAAAAAACCTGAAACATGCATTTTCGAAAATCGGCCATTTTTTTTATAAGTGAAAACAAATCTGTAAAATTCTTCAAAGCAACTTTTTATGTAGAATATGACCGAGTAGTCAATTTTTATTTTTTTCGTTTCGGGTTTTTAGAAATCATCAACTTTATTTTTCATATGGACGCCATATTGGATTTTTACGAGTCAAATAGTGCTTTTATTCTGATTTCAACAATGTATAACATATTATAATTTAAGAGTTTATAACCTCATTTATTTCAAAAAACAAATATTTTTCAGTTGGCCTTGGGTCCCGGCGAACGAATTTTTTTTTATAAACAATAAAATATTAGTAATTGGCAAAATAGATAAGCTAAACAGATATATTACAGAAATGGGTTTCGTGAACATAGCTATAACGTTAATACCGTGTAACCACAAAATGTAATGGCGCCCATATGAAAAAGTAAAGTTGATGAATCATAACCAATAGGGCGCCCTATTGGATTTTTTTGCAGCCAAATAGTGCTTTTTATTCTTATTTCAACAATGTATAACATGTTATAGTTTAGGACTTTATAACCGTATCCACTTCAAAAAAAAAATATTTTTCAGTTGGCCTTGATTCCGGCGAATGTCATCTAGCGTCATTATCAAGTTAGCTCGGGTAACTTATTTTTTTTTTTAACTTTGTAAATGGTTAATTATTATTTAAGGAAAAGTTTTATATTTTGCAACGGTATTTCCAAAGCTATAGAAGTGTTAATATAGCTACGCAAACGTATTTCGACAATTTTCCTGAAAGGCAGATCCTAAACTAACATACTTTCGAAAACTGGTTACAAATTTGCTTAATTTCGGAAGTTTTAAAAACCACGACCTAAGAAGTACGTTGAAGAAAATCGACAACGAGTTAACCAACATATTAAAGAAAATCCAACATCTTCAGCCAGGGATGTTGATAAAATTCCCTACATACCTAAGTCAACCATTCATAGGGTAGTAAGGACTATTTAAAAATATCGTTAATATGTTGAGAAATAGGGACAACATTTTGAATTTTGGGTCGTTATTTTACATCTTCTTTTTTGTAGGAATATTAGTTTAGCCACTTTTCATTGTTTTTGTTTTCACTTGTTTCAATTAACTTGTTACGTGTAGTTTTGTTGTAACACGGTATTAACGTTATAGCTATGTTCGCGAACCCATGTCTGTAAAATATCTGTTCAGCTTATCTATTTTGCCAATTACTAATATTTTATTGTTTACAAAAAAAAATGACGTTCGCCAGAATCAAGGCCAACTGAGAAAATATTTGTTTTTTTGAAATAAATGAGGTTATAAACTCATAAATTATAACATGTTATACATTGTTGAAATCAGAATAAAAGCACTATTTGACTGCGAAAAAAAACCAATATGGCGTCCATAGGGAAAAAAATAAAGTTGATGATGATTCTAAAAACCCGAAACGTAGAAAATAAAAGGGGGACTACTCGGTCATATTTAAAAAAAAAAGTTGCTTTGAAGAATTTTTTAAGATTTAAAAAATTTTCACTTTTAAAAAATATGGCCGTTTTTCGAAAAATGCATGTTTCAGGTTTTTTCAAAATTTCTCAAAACCTGAATAGAAAAAAACCATGTAGTCAACGGGATTAGCTTACTAACATAATTGTCCAAAACTTTCCCCATTTAACGATTTTATTCTATCTTGGTTTCCAAGATCCCCATACATTCCCCACCAATTTGACACTGTATAGATATTGTTTTGTGCCAATTTTATAATAGTTTATCTTTTGGTTTTAATTGTATATAAAGATTTAGTGTTGTTAAGTGCTTTTAATTCTAAATTATGAATATTAACCAACCTTTAACTAGTTTCCGCCTACAAAAAACTCAGTTAACGTTAAAAGAACGAATAATGGTTAAAAATGTTTACCATGGGATTCGGGAACGAAATCCAGAACTAACCACTTTGAATGCTGCAGAGATATGTGCAACTTTAACAAAAGTTTTTTCGCGTACGGTATTCAGAGTTTTAAAAGGAAAAAATCAACATTAGTAATTATTCGGATACTGGAAAATGCGATTTTTTCGCTATTTTTTGCACATTTTACTTTTGATTGTTAAACATAAATCAGAAGATGTTTTTTTGGCTGCCTCATAGTATTTAAAAATAATAATAATTGAATTGTTTAATTCCTTTTACGACATATTCCTTTAAATTCTGTCATTTGCACGAAAACATATTTAAAAAACTCATACTATGTTAATATTAAAAAAAAAACACTTAAAAAGTAAAAAAACCTTAATTTTCAATAAAAAGTAGGTAAAACGTTTACGCCGAATTCAACCGAAATTTTAAAATGTTGACCTGTTACCAGGTTGTAATAGTTTTTTTATGCATTTTTATAAGGTATGTAACCGATGCTTGCCTGACCGCAATGTTTGATCAAAATCCTAAATATGTAACACGAAAGACCCGAAATAGTTATTGGATTCTAAAGCTGATGATCTCAGAGCTTTTGTGTTCCTTATAGTGGATATTTTTGATGAAGCAATGCGTGTAATATCGTATTTAATATTGAAATTGAAGATGGTGGTAAATTGGCAAGTCGGTGTAACTTGGATTGTCTATCTTTCTGCTTTTACATCTTTTTTAATTTAGGTTAAGACTAAAATTTTATTATTTTTTTCATGTAGCAAAATAAAATCAGAAAGGGAAAATTAAAGTAAAAATGTTTTTTTTTGGAAAACGTTGAAAATCGCCAAAAAAACTCAAATTTGTGTTCTATGACCTCAAAATAGGAGGTGTGCAAAATTAAGCAAAAAAATTACATTTTTCATTAATCCGAATAATACCAAAATAATATACTAATTTAAAGGGTTGATGAAAATGTGAGAAAATAACTTTTGCTTGTAAAAAATATTTTCATGTTTTGACGAAATTTTATCATTTATTTTCTACGCCACTGGAATTGATTCCCCTGACCCCACACAACCCGGGGCACTCTAAAAGCGAGCGATGCGTCATTGACAGAAATTTTGGACTTGAAGTATAGGTTAAGTTACTTGTATAGAGTCATAAGATTTTAAGGTTGATGGTTAGCCTAACATATATTTTTCTAAAATACAAGGTGGTCCTTAAATACGTCCCGATATTAAAGGGGGTCATTCTATGAACAATTCTAAGGAAAAAAGTTTATATGATTTAGGTTTGCAAGATACAGGGTGTTAAAATTTGCAAATATATATATATATATATATATATATATATATATATATATATATATATATATATATATATATATATATATATATTTTATATATATATTTTATATTTTATTATATATATATATATATATATATATATATATATATATATTTTATTTTTATTTTTATTTTTTATATATATATATATATATATATATATATATATAAAAACACCTTAACCTAATTTATTCTAACTTGGACATGATAACAGCTCCTTAAACGCCATATTTGGCAGATATTAAAAATTTGTGGAACTCACCAGTGGCGTAGATAATAGAGGTCGTCCAAGGTTTTTTTACGGAATCCATGATACGCCACTGACTTTTTCAAATTGTGTCGTCTTTTTTTTTAAATTTCCCAACTTAAAATAAACAAAAAAGATATCCTGTTTTTTTTTAACAATGAGCCGTTTTTAAGCAAAATATAAACTACATCTTTACATTTTTATTTCATGTACTTAATATCTTGTCTTACCAGAGTTAATACCCTTTATTTGTTTAGTATTGTATAGTATAATAATTCGTTTTTTTACAATAAAAGCAAAGAAAAAATCCTTCCTACATTTTATTTGTTTCGTATTGTTAATCACCCCAAATAAACGCATTATTTATTTTATTTTTTTGCTCAAAAACGGCTCATTGTATCAAAACAAAAAAAAACAAGAGACGTTTTTTTGTGCATTTTAAGTTGAGACATTAAAAAAAGTCGACACAATTTGAAAAAGTCAGTGGCGTACCATCGATTCCATAAAAAACCTTGGTCGACTTCTATTATCTACGCCACTGGTGAGTCCTACAAATTTTTAATATCTGCAAAATATGGAGTTTGAGGAGCTGTTATCATGTACCAAGTTTAAATATATTAGATTAAGGTGTTTCTGGTATACAAAAATATTTTTTTTTGCAAATTTTAACAGTATTTTGCAAACGAAGCGTTTGCGGAGCTAGGTTCATATAAACTTTTTTCCTTAGAATTGTTTATAGAATGATCCCCTTTAATATCGAAACGTACTTAAGGACCACCCTGTATAAGAAAAATTACAGGAATTTGTAAAAACCCAGAAGTGTGCGTGTGCAGATAGAAAAGTTGCCCCATAAAAATTTAAGGCAAACAATTTTTTAAACTATAACAAAATCTTAATAAATTTACGACCTTTCACTGAAGCTTTGCTCTTGGCGCTCAAGTTTCCTTTCTAAAACGCTATTGTGGGGTGCCCCAGGGCTCAGTGCTGGCACCAACTTTTTCTTCTTCACATCAACGATCTTCTGCCTTCCACAATCAATCCTATTCATAGTTTTGCTGACGATAGTACCCTTCACTCTTATATTCAATTTCTTAAGCCATCCGGTAAGTTGGATTTGAAGGACAAGCGCCATATAAGCAAATATCTCTTTCACAAGATTTTAAAATAATCGTGGATTAGGGCACCAAAAACCATGTCCAATTTAATGCCTCCAAAACACAGTCATGTTCGCTGTCGCCACAAAAAACTGACAATGCTCAACTGTTACGTATGAGCGGCAAAGTTCTGCAGAACAAACAATTAGTGATGAGCAAAGCAAAACGGTCTTGGTCTTGCAAGCCTGGTCTTGGACTTGGTCTTGCAAGCCAAAAGAAGGTCTTGGTCTTGGTCTTGGTCTTGCACCATCCAGTCTTGGTCTTGGTCTTGGTCTTGCTGCAAGAGTCTTGCTGGTCTTGCTTTTTTTTTTGGTAGTAATCATTTATACTAAGCAATCTTGAATAAAATATACCTCTTTAATACTTAAATATAAATAAAGGTGGAGACTATATTTTTTGCTTTAAAATTTTAAAATATACCAATATTGATCTTAAACGTACATTTGAATTGTTTGATTAAAAAGCATTTTTGAAATAAATGGGGTTTATTTATTTATAGCACCAGGGCCGGATTTAACTTTTCCCGCCCATAGGCTAATATATTTTTGTCGCCCTAATATCTCAATATTTTTTGGATATCAGAACGAAAAATTTAGCAATAAAAGAAAGTAAACTACACTAGTAGTTCTTATAAATATGTATTAAACAAATTACACAATAGTAAAACATACAGAAAATTAAATATCAATTCTTTAAAACAAACAAATTTCAGGAATTTTTTATTTATTCGCTAATTTTTTTTAAATTAATTTACCATTACATTTTTTAAAAAAGTTATCGTAAATTTGCCGCCCATAATATTTGCCGCCCTAGGCTTCAGCCTACTCAGCCTTTGCGTAAATCCACCCCTGTATAGCGCTGTATTTTTGGTTAAATTAAGAAACAACCTTCTTTTATACATTTAGTGGCATATAGAAACATTTTAGGGATAAGAAATATATAACTTTTCTTTGAAGAAGAATTAAAATTAAAGCCAATACAAAACTGTGTACTGTGTGAGCAGAAAAAAATCTTTAATTTCAACCAGATGTGAAATTTCCGTGAAAATAATTCTGATGTAAACATTGGTTTCTGATTAAAAAAAAGTTATTTAAAAAACTTTTCAGTTTATATGAACCTTTTATCTTCAAATTAGTTAAACATTTGCCGTACAAAGTTTGTGGAAATACTTTATAAACAATCTGCAGATATAAGGGGGCTCAATAGTATGACAAAGCTCGATATCTCCAAAATCGTCCATGTTAGTGAAAAATTAACATACAAAAATTATAGACAAAAAGGGATGAAATGTAAAATTATTTTCTTTTGCAGAATTTTCCGATTAATCCAGTGCCACTCAAGAAAACTCCCTTATTTTTAGCTTTTCCCCTAAAATAAAAAAAATATGTCAAAAAATAAATTTATAAAAAATCGCCACCCTGTATATTATGTTGGAAATTGTTGTTACATGGGAACAATGTTGATGCAGATGGTTTTTAAATATCATTTTCGGTTTTGACTTTTCCGTCTAAACCGGAAGTGATTTGTACAATCCATTTATAAAAAAAAGTATTCCTTTATCACATAGCAAATATATTTTTTAATAATCCATTATTTTCACATTTATATCTTAATTTTAAGAAGTAATCTAGTGGTGCTACTTCTTACAGTGTGGATCAAAAATAATGTACATCTGGATTTTCGAGATTTTTGATCCACCCTGTAGGTGGCATCACTAGAAATGTGAAAAAAATTTTTAGCTTCTATAACTTTTGTACCCCTAGTTTTTCTCTGTCGTAAACGATTTTGGAAATGTCAAGCTTTGTCGGACCATTAAATCACCATCTCATTATTTTTGAAACATGTTATTAAATTTACCCGTTATCGTTGTTAAGAAATTAAAAAAACAAAGTGATCGATTTAATTATTATTTTATTAAAGAAACTCTTACTTATTAAATAGTCGCCTCTTTTGGCAGTTCTTGACACATTTTTTGTCATGTCTGTATGAAATACCTCTGTATATTGATTATAAAAATTAAATATTAAAATATCAAAAAA
>JAHBCN010027625.1:0-10023 GCA_019359885.1 Listronotus oregonensis | reverse complement strand
GTGAAATTGAAAAATTTTAAAATTTCAGTTTCTTCTTTTTTTTTTTAGTGTAAATAAGATTAACAAATACGGCTAAATTAGTAAATATGTCTTTATAAAGTTATCAATGATACATTTATTTATTGTCAATGTTTTATAGTTTCTGAAAATTGTAAAAAACGTTTAAAATTGTTTCGGGATAGAACTAATTTTAAAAAAAAAGGACTTTAAGGGATTTTTTTTTCTTGTTTAGAAAGTTTTTTTTTAATATGAAGAAAAATTTAAATTACAACTATCTTCTTCATTATGTGTAAATAGGGATCTGTATTTTAAAAATTTTTAATCCTTAAGATATTTTTATTTATTGTACCACGAGAAAGTAGTGTCTTAGCACAGTTTACAGAGCAAAATAGAAGCTTTTTTGGGTACCATCTTTTAAAAAGTGGGGCATAGAATATAAACAACCAAAATCTGCACAAAAGTTAGCTTTTT
Organism: Listronotus oregonensis; assembly: GCA_019359885.1. Taxonomy (NCBI): domain Eukaryota; kingdom Metazoa; phylum Arthropoda; class Insecta; order Coleoptera; family Curculionidae; genus Listronotus; species Listronotus oregonensis. The sequence goes on along the minus strand of JAHBCN010027625.1, from coordinate 9,552 downwards.
TTGTATGAAAAAACCTATATAAAACCATTTTTCTTTTTAGAGTGAAACATTTTGATTTAATTGTAATTTATTCACGAAAATGTCATTAGGACTTCTGCAAAATTAAAAAAAACATAAAATGATTTTTATAACACCTTATCGTGCTTTTTTTCAGATAAGAATAAAACCGCCAAAATTAGTCATTTTTGAAAAATGTATTCTTAAATGTATAACTTTCCTTTTAAAGATAAAAAGCTGATCTTTCAGAAAATAATTGTTTAAAATATGTTGTTTAAACAGGCCAGGGGTGAACACTTTCCAATGAGTAGTTTTTTTAATCGCAGTTAAAATATTTGGTTTGTAATTTCTAATTTAAGTTTAGTAAAAGAATAATTAAACTTTATTCTACAACTTGTATATCTTCGATTTTCAAATAAATTTGGCGAAAAGTCTAAAAAAGGGGTACAGCGCGGTTGTTGAATTTTTCTTACTTGCTTTGACCCCCCAAATAAACTACTCCAAGAGCAAGATCGATCATTCACAATATTCCAGGCCTTTTTTTTAAAACTTCTCGTTAAATTTTTATGAAGATCAAAGATGACCAGAATATCACTTTTTTTAAACTTTAAAAGGACCAAGTCATAAATTTTTAAAACAATGGGTAATAGGGTGGAGCGAAAATGGCAAATAAAGATTTTTTTTCTAATTTGTTTTTTCCTATATGTAGAAAAGTGTCTTCATGTAAGGTTAAGTTTATGTTAAAAAATTGAGCCTTATATGATAATGTTTTCCGGTGCCCCAAGCTCTTCCAAAATGCGACTTTTATCGAAATAAATTACCATATAAATATTTACATTTTAGGCAGCGGTTTGCTTGTTATAAAATAAAACAACCCAGAACTCACCACGAGAAGGTGACTGCATGTCGAGTTACACCCACCCACCCTTCTTAGCTGTTCTGGTCCTTCAAATCAAGGCATTTAAAAAGTCTGATTAAGTCTCAAATTTTAGCTAAATTTCTTGGGAAGCTTTTTGACATTTAATAAATCCACCTCTTGCCTCTGGTCCGCAAACAGATGATTAGGGGTTCTTTACTAGCTAACATTTCTTTCTAAACCCTTTTGAATGACAAGGGACATTTAAAAGTGACATTGGGTTAGAACCATTATAGATCATTTCTTTAAGTTCATTGACAGAAAATTGTTTAGTTATTGGTGGCTCAGTATCAACCGTTGATTGCCAGTTTATTAACTCAAAGTACTAATTAGCTTTAAAATTAATCTTTGGTATACCATATTTAACTTCAGAACATATTTTAATCCAAAACCAGGTTGGGGCAAAATTTTAAAATATTTTCTGTTAAAAACTTTTAATTATCAAAAGGGAATTGGTGTTACATAAAAGGGAAACCCCCTTTGGGGTAGTTACCCATCGTGAATGGCCTTTTTTTCGGGTTTGGGGTTGTTGGCCAAATCTCCCGATACTTACTGTTCGATATAGATAAACATATTTTATATAAATATTTTTGGTCCGTCCCTAAAAATTTGGGAAATTGATTTCAAAAAGTTTGTGAAAATTTTTTAAAAATTTACGATCCCGAAAACCCAGAGGGCCAGTAGTTTCCCCATCTAACTGTTTCATTAATTGACGAAAAGGAAGTTCATTTGGTAAACAAAAAAACCCCTGCAGTGGTTTTCCCAATTAATTTTCCCAGTCTTCTAATTACACTTTTAAAAGTTAAACCCCCAAGATAAAATAAAAAAATTTTTTTTCTGCAATGCCTTTAAATCTTTTTTTTTTTTGTATAAGAATTTTAAAAACATATTTTAGGGTTTTTTTAAGTTTCTTAAGGTTCTGTGATTTTGTCAATTATTGAAAAATCCGTTGGTCTGTCCCCACGGAATAGACGCATTAGAAACAACTTTTATTTTTTTTTTTTTTTGGAAAACTCCATTTAAAAATACAGAAATTTAAAAAAATATCAAACACCTAAACTAAATTAAGTACATAAATAATCAATATAATAAAAATACTTTTTAAATTACAACCCAACAAAACTCATAGAATTTTCCCCATAAATGTATAAGGTAAATTGGTATTATAGCAAAAACACATTAATTATCATTACTTAATACGTCTTTCTTCATTTTTAAATCTAGATTTTAAAATTTGGATACAAAAATCGTTTATATTAAAGTTCGTTGTAGTCTCGTTAAAGGACAATACATATAGTTGGTGCATGAAAAAGGGATACAGAAAAGTTCCCCGCTACGTGTTGATGACGTGTTTAAAATTTTAATAAGAATAATAATAAAAATTCCTTTAATCCCTAAAAATTCAAAACTGAAATTACCTAACATTTTAAAAAAAATAAAACATAACTTACCGTTTCTAATTTCAAAAAATCCAAGGAAAAAATAAAAGAGTTGAAATGAAAAATTTTATCTACACATAATAATTAAAAAGCTTAAATAAAATAAAATTTAAAATACAAAAAATTAGGTGGGGAGCATTCCCAAAATATTCTTTCAAGGAAAAAAATATTTTTTGAATTAGGAATTTTTTTTAAATTTTTTTTAAAAAAATTTTATGCTCTGAGCTTTTTTAGATTTAAGGTATTCTGTTGTAAACCTCCATACAGCTACCAGAGGACCTTTATAAAATAAAGATGTGCGAAAAGTACCATAACCAAACCATACCTACCCTTCGCGACGATGTTTTCGCATATATCCCCATTCTTAAAAACATAGATGGAACAGTTATCATATTCAACAACCTAAATTTACCGCGAAATGATTCATTATATTTTGTAGAAAATACAAAAACATTTTGATTGTTTTTCGATTCTTCACAGAAGTTCATTGACAGTACCGCGTTTAAATTACAATTGAATCAAAAAAATTTTTCTGTAAAAAAAAGAAAACATTTTTTTTGGGTTTTCGACAGAAAACAGGGAAAGCTTACTTCTACTGATTATGTTTTTTTTAAAGTTCCATACACACTTTTTTAATAGATGGTACTGTTAAATTTTAGAAAAAAAGATTCCCCCAAAAAGGTTGTCATACATCAAAAACCCTTGTAAATTAAAAATGTATATTAGAAAACTACAGTAACTTAAAATCGTGGTTGCTTTTTTTTACAACAAAATTTTGTTATATAAAAGAAAATCTTTAATTTTAAAACTATATTATCTGGGTAATAGTAAAAATAAAATTCCCCCTTAATGAAATTTCAACATTTTAAGGGAAAGGGGAAAATTTTAAATGATTTTTGTGTTTTTAAACTAAAATTGTGAAAATAATTATATTCGTTATTACATTGACTAATAATAGACTTTCCTTGTTATTTTTGTTTTTTTTAAAAAATTTTAAAACTAATAAAAAAATTAAAGGTTAACAGATGACTACAAAAAATTATTTTTTTTCCATGCAGGGGGTTTTTAATTTTTGTATAATAATCTTGGGAAAAGGTATTTAAAGATGGATTAGGCAAAGTTACAGATACGCCTAGGATACTCTGCTTTTGATAACTCATTTTATTGGGGTTTAGGGGAATTAAAGAAATTGCGTTCAACATAACATGTAATGAACTTGACCAGAGAATGGATGATAAAGCGTTGAAAAAAAATACGCCACTGAAATCTACGTAAATCTACAAATTATTGCAATTTAACTTTTTTCTATCTCTAATATAACCGAATACAGGACCCTCGCGTTCAATCGACAAAAATTCAAAAAAAGCCCTGTATTTCCAAAATAAATTACCACCAATGATTTATGAATTTAAATAAAATATGGTACTTTCTTTAAAATTTAGGGAAATTAGCAGACTCAAAAAAACAGTACATTATCCCAGATGTTCTTCAGAAATGGCTCCATACAACTTTTGTTTTTTTTCTTGTTCTACACCTTAAAAATTTTTATTCATATTTGTACACATAATTAATTATTTAGTTTTCGACATCTCGTTTTGTACACCAAAAACTGAGGGGGTTCCTGTCTCTGATGGTTCATAAAATATGGTAAAAGAATTAAAACTACTTTTATAATTTAATATCAAATATTTATTGATTACATATAACATGCAGAAATAAAAAATATTAATTTATGATGGTGATATTAAATAATCTTATAAAAATTTTCTACCAAAACGGAAAAGTTAACTTTTCCTGTGAAGGTTTTGGGCCATCATCAGATAGACTACTGTTTTTGGGTTGTTGGGCCGTCGTCGGTTTGGTCTTCTTGACTTTTCCCCAGACAGGGGTTTTGGCATCTTCAGAAGCCTTCTGGGTTGATTATTTGCGTACTACTGAAGCCTGGCGTGGACGGAGCGCGTATTTATAGGTTTTGGGAGCGGGGCCTTTTCTGTTTGCTCGGTGTTGTTGCCGGTCTTGTTTACGATGTGGTGCAATTTTCGTTTTTGAAGAATTTACCCATGTTGTGTTTATTTTTATTGCTTCGTCTGTTTTGTTAAGTTGTTTGTAGTTTATGTATTTTGTAATAAAAATAAACAAAACATGGGTCTAAATTTTTCAAATACGAAAATTGCACCACATCGTAAACAAGACCTAGGCAACAACACCGAGCAAACAGAGAAGGCCCCGCCCCCCAAAAACCTATATACGTTTTTCCGTCCACGCCAGGCTTCAGTAGGAAAGTAATCAACCAAAGCTTACCTTCTGAAGATGCCAAACTCCGGCGAAAGGGGAAAGACCGACTCACCGACGACGGCTAACAACCCAAAATAACAGAGTCTATTTAACTGTTCCTACTTCTAGTGATTTACGCTGAAATATATTTGGGGGGAAATTTAAAAAAGCCACTTATAATCAGAATAAATGACCAAACAGAACTGAAGACTTTTAATTTGTCTAAATATCCAAAAGCGTTAAGCCATGGCATAATTACGGCCTAAATGGAAAAGTTTACTTGTTTCTACTGTTAGTGATCATCACGTCTAAAATAAATTGGGGAACAAAAAAACCGCTTTAATCACCATGACCGACAAGAACTGAGGGATTTTAATTATCTCGTGAGGTATTTATTTGGTTATTTGGGGCGTCAAAATGGTCGGTGTACGAAACGAGAAGCATAAAATTATTAAATGATTCAGTGTATAAAAAACAAAACTGAAGTGTAGGAAAGAGGTACAAAATAGAAAACACCCAACTTTTTTTTTTTGACGATATCAAGGTTAAATTTTTGGGACATGTCAAAAATAACACTTAAGTAGATAGTAAGTAAAATACACTGCCTTCTAGCCGAAAACAAATTTTAATGTAATAATTTGACTTAGTAATTTGATTTTGAATATTATCTGTTCAAGTTAGTTCTGGTTTAACTGAAAGTTGGGTAAATCAAAATAAAGTCCCCTATATATTATTTACATTAAAACAAAAAACCCTTTTAGAGGCGAACTTCTAACGGACTCCCGGTATAGTAGTTGGTTTGGGGAGTTTATAAACTGCCTAGGGTTTTTAAAAAAATAAAATAAATACCCGTTTAAATTTTCCTTTATATCATTTTTAAATTCTATACAAAAAATATTAGGAGCACAAATGTATAAATTATTAGCAAATATTTGTTTCTTTTGTCATATTTTCCTAATTTTTCCGGGAAAAAGGGAAAAATATTTATAGAAGTTACACAATATTGCGCTTAGCAATTTTGAATATAATAGTATTTTTCATTGATGTTCCCAAAAAAATCCATCATTAAAACACTTATATATTTGCCCATTTCTTGTTTGAAAATTTTTTTTTTTTAAGTAATATTCTGTACTATTTTAATTCTAAATCTTATTTTGAATCTTGGGTCTATTTTTTTGCTTTGAGGAGTAAAATTTCCCCAGTTGGAGAGGAGTGCTCTCTTATCTCCGAGCGAAAGAAAAGTTAACCTATCATCTTGGCGGCAACAGATAGTAAATTTGATATTACCGCGTTGTCTAAAACGTACCATGAAATACAGTATTTGCATTTCGGTATCGGCCAGTGTTGACGAAAATGAGAAAAATGGGAAAATCCAAAGTCCGGTATTCACGGTACTATGCAAAACTTAAGGTTCATACAAAAGTTCTGTTGTTTGATATAGAAATAAACATACAATGGAATTTTTTCGTAAAATTAAAAAAAAATACAGTTTGGTGTATTTCTTTTCTAAGAAAGTTTATATAAAAATAAATAAATATGGAACATAACATTGGTAGAATTTTTTATTTATATTTCTCATACCACCCTGTACACTTTGGTGACATGACGTAAATTAAAAGTTTCCATAATAACGATTAAAATTTTACGTTTTCATTTTCAGAAAAAGGCGAGGTATGGGCTTGTCTTCATCCCGTCTGAGTTCAACCAAACGCGGATCGATTCAGACCAGCGGAAATGGCTCGGAGATGATTCCACAAAACAAAACGAAGCCATGAAAAGGTGATGAAGGACCCAACTAAGCATTTTTTTAACCACATTTTAAAAACGCTTAAAAACCTCATCATAGGGTTTATTTAATTTTAGTTTTTAACTGTGACATATTGAGTTTTGGTAATTTTTTGTCAAAATATGCCATATTTCTACAAAGCATAAAAGAGGAAAAAGACATCAACAGAGCTTTATTTAAAAATAAAAAAAAAAACCTTTTCCACAGACCTTAACACACAAAAAAAAAACAAAAACGAAGGTCAAAACTAGTTTTAGACACAACAGATCACATAGGTCAGTTGATTGTTTAAAACTGCCTTATTTACGTTTTTATTTCACTATTATTACAACGACAAGTAATAAAAAAAAAAAAACGTACATTGTTGAAATTAAAAAAAATTTTTAAAAGATTCCGGTTCAATAAAAAAATTTTTTTTTTTTTTGTTATAATAAGGTCAGAATGGTAACTTCAATTATCGAAAGAAAACATTTTTTTTAATCATATTATTCAAAAAAAAGGCTTGTTCATTAAAGGAAATAATATTTTCCTGCAATAAATAATAAAACATGGATTTTTTTCAGTTTCTACTGACTGTAGATTACCTTTTGATTCTTTTTCTCCTTTAATGATATTTTTCTTAATAAGGTGTTCTTTAAAAATGATTCAGGCAAAACTACTGGATCACATGTAACAATAATATGTAAGTTATATCTATTGGCCATGTGTTTTTAGGTCACAACGTCAAAAAGTACCAAAATTATCTTATGTCACTACTATAATGGCATTTTTATTAACTTAACAATAATAAGAATATAAACATTGCTTTTGTACATATGTTGTCTAGTACTTAGCCAGTGTTTTACAGTTTTGTTGGAATTTATTTATTATACTGAACCTGGGTTGTAAAAATGATTGTATTTATTTTGTGGGGCAATGGATAATTTTGAGTTAGGTTTCATCTCGGATTGATTATTTTTGTAAAACACAATTATTGCCTTTTACAGTAAAGCGCACCGTACTGCGAACATAGGAGGCTCCTGGACAATTTTGGATGTACCCAATTCTAAAATACCAATAATAATTTTGTGGCTTGCATCTCAACTTCCGTCTCGTTTTCTCACGTGGCGCATTTTTGGTTAGGACTGGTGGGGAGTGCGGTGATAAATTCGGAAGAATTATCTGTCCAGTTTAGTTGTTTACTACGTTTTTATTTTCAGTAAGAGGATGCAGTGTTTATAGGCAAGTAGCAGGAGCTAGCTAGCGTCAACCGACTTCGATCTGATTTCTTATCAGTCATAAATTTAAAATTAGTTGCTTACGAGACCGCAACGTTTCGCTTAAAACCAAACAGTTTTTCCTAATAAAATAAAATAATTAATGGAACGTAGAAGATATTTTTAAGAAAATGATTTAATGTGCATTCATAGAATAAAAAAAGAAAAACTTTTTCAAGTTATCAAAGATGATCAAATAAACCACCTTCTTGAGCAAAACAATAACCAAGATTGTCATAAAAACGCCTTCCGACATGTTAGAATGTTAAGGGTAATAATCCTAAATTCCCAATTCCCAATTTGTAATTGCAATTCTTGTAGATTATTAGCCCTATTCTCCTGGAAACCATAAATTTATGATTTTACGTGACCTCAGAGAAAAAAATCGTTGGTTGAGACCATAAAGTGAAAATGTCGATTCATCAGTAAAAACAATGTTTCTTATAAGATTTTCATTGTTATTTTTCATTTCCATTACAGTTTCAAAAAATTGCCTTCGTCTAAAATGATCATCAGGGAAAATTTCATTGGTTTTTCTTACTTTGGATCGGTATCAATTTTTTTCAGCACTCTTTCCACTGATCTTCTGCTCAAATTAACCTATTGTATTAATGGAAACTGTAGGATTTTTAATAACACTTGCCACTACCATAATTTCTTTCATTTTCCTTTTGTTGTTTTTTTCTGAGGCACTATCATGTTTATGTTTTCTTGGAGTTAAACAACCAAATGTCAGAAAGTTTTTAATGACTCGGTAAATAGTGGAAATCGTGGGAGTCGGCCTGGTTAGAAATAAATTATTCGTAAACATCCATTATTAATAACTATTATTAAAAAAAAACTTTTTGATCGCAAATAATCGACACAGTACAACTATTGCTGTCGAGCGTTCGATACTAAAGTCTAAAGAACTATTTCAGAAATAAACGTATTGAATTGTTTGCTGGAAAATTATTGATCGATAAGCAATGCGTGCGGCGTTTTTAGGTACATCCAAATTCGTCTAGGATCGTCCTATGTTCGCAGTTCTCTGCGCTTTACTGTATATTGATTTTGACGCTTTTTATTAGTACGATTAATTAATTTGATTTTTAGTTAATAGCATTTTATTTATACTTGAGTATACATTTTGTATTATTTACTTTTTATATATGGTACTATTTACTATGTTAAGACTGTAGGCATGCCTTTAAAAAAGAAACAATACTTGTTAAAAAGCTTAATAAGGTAAGAAAGTTAATTAAAAACTGTCAAATTATACAGGATACAGTCTCAGTATAAATAAAGAAAAGTTTTCTTTTTAGTTATACATATACCATATACAGGGTGGCTCAAGTTCCTAAATTTGGCAAAAATCTGCGCTGTGTAGGATATTTTAAAAAACCAATGAACAGAATTTACACTCTTTTTTTGTATATTATATTCTATTCCTGATGCCCACTTTTAATACTTTTAAATATACTTTTTGTATCATATTATCACTTATTAAATCAAAAAATCGATGAAGTCATTTTACAGGCTTGTTGCTGTGAGTTGGATCACCTACAAGGTAAAAGCGGAAATTTGAGGCGCCCTGTGTTACTTTCATTCTTCATATTGAGTAATAAATTACTAAATTATCAATACTGCTAACAATAATTAGAAATAGTGATTATAATTAATTATAAATTAACATTTTGATACATATTTTGTAGAATATATTTTTTGTAAAGACATCTATTTTAGGCTACCGTCATCAGTTTTTGATATATGCATGTTTTTGTATATTAAAAAAAAACTTATTGCATTTTGTATATAAACTTAGCATACTGGGATCAGGGCTCATAAGAATATGCAATTAACAGTTAATAAAATTTATTTAAAACTTGGTAAAACCTTTTATTG
>JAHBCN010027624.1:0-10034 GCA_019359885.1 Listronotus oregonensis | reverse complement strand
AAAATTTTCGAAAGGTTATTTTTGAAATTTTAAAATTTAAAAAAAACTGAATGTATCAATGTTGAGGTTATCAAAATTGAAATTTTTAGAAAATTTATGTTATGAAAATTTTCTTAAAAAATTTAAATTTTTCTAACAAATTAATAATTTTTTATGTTTTTTGGGTTTAAAATTTCATATCTGAAGTAAATCTAGAAAATGTTTTGCAGTTTTGAGGTTAAGGAGTTGCAATTTTTTTTTTCCATTGGGCCCCCTCAATTTTTTGAGATTTCAAATTATTTAGGGCCCTTTTCCCCTCTTAAAAGTTTAAAAATTCCAAATGTTTTTTTTTTGGCATTCATTGTTTTTTAAAACCCAAATCCCAAAGCTCCCCGGCATTATTTTATTGGAACTTTTCCTTAAATTTTTGTGCAGTTAGAAAATTTCCCTTTAAAAAAAGACTTTTTAGTTTTCTTTAATTTTTTTTTAAATTTAAAAGGGGTTAATATTTCTGGTATTTTCTTTAATTATAAAATTAATCCCTTTTTCAACATTTCATGGTAAAACTTTGGCCTCTAAAATTTTTTACGCGTCCCAATTAAATATTCTTATTTTTCCCTTTTTAGGCCAAATCCTAAATTTCGGGGTTTTACCCCCTTTAAATGGAAGAAAACCCAAAATTTGCACAAAAAAATTTTTTTTACAACGTTTATAACACTTTTTCAAAACAAAATTTAAAATTCAATTTTTTTTGGGAAAATTAAAATTTTTAAAAAAACTTTTTTTGTTTTTCTTTTTTATCAGGCAGTAATATGTAAAGGGGGGAAAAATAGACCCAACCTACGAACATACATTTGGAAAAACATTTTTAAACAGTACTAAATTAAATCTATACCATTCTTTGAATTCTTTAAAAATGGAGATTTGAAGAATTTCCCAAAATTAAAATTTTTACCCAATTTAGTTTTGGAAAACTACGATCTTTTTAGTGGTTTTATACTCCTCTGGAGTACAAAATTTTCCCAGTTTATTTCCCCGATGGAACGCTGTTTTTTTTTTTCTAATGTACAAAATAGTTTTTTTTAAAAAAGACAAAGAAGGCAATCTAGCTGGGGTTATTTCGGAAATTTTTGGGTTTTTTAAAATAATTTGTTGGGATTGTTTTTTTAAGTATTTTAAAAGTTTTTGAAAAATTAGTTTTTCAAAAATTTTTTTGAATTTTGTTTTTCAAAAAAAAATTGAAAATATGTTTTTCAAAAATTTTCTGAAAACAGACCAAATTTTTAAAAAATCAATATTTCATATACAAAATCAATCATAAATAAAAAAACTGTCAAAAATTGGTTTAAAAAAAAACAATTTTATGATTTTTTACTATTTTTTTAAAAAACAAGAACCGTTTTCAAATATTCCGAAATGAATGTTGGTTTTCATCTAGACGATATCGAAAATTTAATTTCATAATTTGATTGTTAAATTCGTTCAGTGGCGGCTGGTACATACGCAGGCTGAAAAAAACCCCCAAAAAAAATAGAAAATAAGCCTTAAATCTAAAATAAATAAATGTTTATTTTAAATTTATTTTTTTTTAAATTAAAAAAAGTTAAACTTTTGGGAACACCATAGGGAAAATAAGCACAAGTAATTCAACGAACCCGAGACAAGTTACATTAAACAATCGACATTGTTCCCGACGTAGTCAACAACTATCTTTTTTTTTATTAAAATTCTTTATTTAACAAAGTACTAATTACAAAATTTACAAGGTACAGCCCTTTAAAAAATTATCAAATTAAAATCTGTAAAACCCTGTCCAAAACCGAAAAATTAAAAAAAATATAGTCAAAAAACAAAAAAAAAAATATCAATAAAACAACAATTAAAAAAACAAACATCAACTTATAGAAAAAGAAAAAAAATAAAAAGTCCCCAAAAATAAAAAAAATTATGGATTAATTTAACCCCCAAAAAAATACAATTTTAATTTTTTTTTTAAAAACATAAAAGACTTCAAATTTGTTTTTATGTAAATATTAAATTTTTATCAGCCCCCCTGTGGAAAACTGAATTTTCCCCATTTTTTTTTTTTGGAAGAACAAAAAACTTTTCCTTCTTGTGTTATAACGATGCTTCCCGGTGCGCCCATTAAAATATGTGGGAGCCTGCCCAAATTTAATTTAAGGGTTGACCATAAATTTACAGGGCGACAAATGTGGCTTCTCTATTTTGCCCCGCCTCTGACGTGCGAAAAAAAACAAGTCAAAGCTCGATGGCGCAGCCTGGTGGAAGGCATTGGGCCAGGCAAGGTTAAGGAAAATTTCCATTCCCTTTTGTGCACTTTGGCATAATTAATTTAAAAGTCCAAAGCTCTTCAAAAATTCAAGTAAGATTTTTTTTGGAATTTAAAAAATCCAGTTTTTTTAAAAATTCGCCCCTTGATGTACGCCCAAAACATTCAAAAAATTTCCCCCCTGGTGGCCAACTCAATTTTCATCCGCACTGTTAATATTGTTTTTGAACATGGGGAATCTTTTAAAGTAGGGAAAAAAGACTTTTTAATCAAACTGTTTTGGGCCCTCACTATCAGAAGTCTCAAAAAAAATTTTTTTTCGGCTAATTTTTTTTCCCGTATTTCCTTTAGATTTCTTTTTTTAAAGAACAAAAAAAACAAAAGACCCAGAAATAAACAAAAAAAATTTAGATTTTGAGCGAATTGATGCAAAAAAACTCAGTCCGAAGCGTTAGCCAAGCTTCTTCATTATCCAAAGGCCCTTTCAAAATTTAGGAATGACAGTAAATTGGATCATCCTATTGGCTATAGAAATCTGCGATGTTTTTTAAATGGCGAAAAAACGATTTGATTTAAAAACCTTTATCTGGGGGACTTTTTTTTATTCAATAAATTTGGGGAATTTTTGATAATTTTCCCAGGAAATTTTAAAAATTTTAAATGTTCTGTTTCCGACATAGAAAAGAACGTTTAAAACTGAATTATCGTAATTTTTAGACGACTGTAGATCTATAAAAAGGGGCAGTACCGTTTTTAAAATTTTTAATAGAAAATAATTTATCAGGGGGATTTCAAGAAAAAAAAAGAATATTAAAATTCTTTTAAAATTTTCCCCAAGACGACTGCAGATGAAAAATCATTTTTATTTAAAAAAATCAAAATTTTTTAATTTATATCAGGTCGCTATGGCTCTATCAATGTATCAATTAAAAGGAAAGACGTGAAATTTCAAATTTCAATGAGAAGGTTAAGACAAGTTTTCTTCCAAAAAAAGGCAGAAGAATAACTTAATTTATAAAAAATTTAACCTTTAGTCTTGGGAACTTTGTGACATTTACTTGTATAAACTGTTTTTTTCGCTTTCAAATCTTGGTTTATATTTAGTTTTTTTAATTTTTGGAAAGTTAACAATGTTTGCGCTGGAAACCCTTTTTTTAATCACGAGCCGCCACTGACTGTTTCACAGACGATAAAAAAACGTTTTTTTTTTTAAATTGATGAATTTATTAACCCCATATTTCAATTTCATTTAATTTTAAAAAAGCCTTTTCGAGTGAAATACCTTTGAATTTTTTTTCTTTTTGATATTTGGGCCAAGAATGCTTTTTCCTCTGAATTTCCTTTGGGGTCGGGCATGATATTAAGACTGGGCCGGTTGTCAAAAAAACACGCTGAAAACCAAGCCTGATTCACACCATGTTCAGTATCGGATCCCTTAGGAACAAAACAGCCAGGAGAAGGAGGTAGGGCCCATGGACAGGCCTGATTTGGGAACACAAACTGTTATATGGAAAACGATAGTGGACCATCAAAAGAAAAAAAAAGGAAATAAATTTAAAGGTGGATTTTGAAATTTTCCCTTTTTAAAGAATTTTATTTTTTTTTCTTTTGTTAAAACGAATCGATAAAAACAAAATAAAGTGAATCTTGTACGGGGTTTTTGGGAAAAAAAGTAAATCTTTAATTGGGAAAAATCGATAACAGATAAATTAAATTCATTTAGGGAAAAACTATATACCGAGAAGAAAACCCTTTTTTTATTAAAAATTTTTACATATATTCTTTTATATAGAACAAAATTCTCAAGATTTCCCCAAAAAAAAAACCCTTTAAAAAATTTGAAAATTTCTTTTTTTAAATTAAAACACTGTAAAAATCGGTTGTATTTTTATTGAAAAAATTTAAGAAATTTTTAAATGAAAAAAAAAACAAAACGTAAATGCTGCAATTGGTTTTAGAGGGAATTTAAGGGTTTCAAAGAAACGGGCGTCATACTTTGGCTTCAAAGAATTAGCCATTAAAATGCCTTCCTTTTTAGTTTATTAAGGCACAGAAATATGTGCTTTACTTTGTCTGCTCCGTTATTTCTAGAGTGTAGACTGGAAAACCTGCTGTCTTTCTGTCTGAGGTTTTCCCCTTCCCCAAAATGTCTGGATTTACAAGCCCTGTATTGCAAAACATTTATTTGTCTCGAAGTGCCTGATTTTTGGTTTATTACACGAAATTTATATCTAGTTTTACACAATAACAAGACAATTAATCGGGAGTAGGTTGGATTGGTCAGAAGCTCTCGAAGGAAATTACTTTTATAAAGATTTAGTAAAAACAAATACTAAAATTGAATCTAAGAATCAAACATTCTTATTTTATTTGAAAAACTATAATTAATGTGAAACTCCATCTTTATTCTTTTTATGTTATAAGTGTATTTTATGAGTTTGATCAACGCTTTGTATTTATTTTCATTAATATGCTAAGCTACTACCATTTTGATTGTATAATTTAAGAAATAAATGACTAATTAGATCAAAGCAGAATTTGCGATATGTATTTTAATACTTTCACAGCCTTTTGTAATGTATAAACCACAAAGACATTTTAGAGTTAACATTTTCTGCATGTTAAGAGGCGTTCGAGGGCGCGTTCTTAAATTTCTGCGTCAACGACACCCCCTTTCACTGTGCGCTGACTGGCAAAGGCATCATATGATCTGACACTTTGACACCACCTGTTAGGTGCGGCAAATCACAGATTTTTTATTTAAAGTTGGGTTTTGTATATACAAACCTCATTTTGATAAGATAAATAATAAAGGAGATATAAACAAAAATGTACTTTTGACAAAAAATTTCAGTCCAAAATAGGATTTTTTTTATTAATGTGATTTTTGTTTTTTATTTTATATATTAAATCATTTCATTTATTTGAATCCCAAATCACTTAAAATTTGCAAAAAAACCAAAAATAAAAATATAATAATTTTCAAATTTTTTCCAGAGGTATACCTTGAAAAAATCCTAAAAATTCGTTTTTTTTTATTATAACTCGAAAAATATTACATTTAGACAAAAAGGTTATATAACTTAAGTTAAAGGTCTTGTAAAAATACATAGTTTATATCAAAAAGTTTCGTGGGATCTTTTATAGGTTTTAAGACATTGACGTTTTAAATTAAAAAAAAAAACGTTAATATCTGAAATTAGGCCTTTTCTCGATCGATTTGTGTTTGACCTCCAATTTTGACTTTAGATTCGTGTTCACCGGAAAAATACTCCAGAAAATCTTAGTCCGATACCCAGCACACGCCACTTTTTTTTGGGCGTGTGTAATTAAAAAAAGTACTTATCATGGTGAAAATTAATTATTACTTATTCTTTTTAAAACAGTTTAAGGAAACCGCATATTGTTTTTACATACAAATTTTTTTTTTAAACCTGGGATTTATCCTACTGTTTATGAGATCAAGCTGTTGAATGACACCGTACATCACGGTTCTTATGGCAAACCCGTATAAAACCGTGACGTATCGGTGTCATTCTAACAGCGTTCGATCTCTAAATAAGTGAAGAGTTTTTATTTAATAAATGCGCAATACTTTATGATTTAAATGTCATTTAGAAATATTATTATTTGTGCGATTTACATTCGCCCGTCAAACAACACTTTGATTCGGTCTGTTTCAAGAAGTTATTTTTTTAATGCGCTGCTGCCAATGTTGCCGATACGCATACAGGAAAAACAGTTGTACCGTTAGGTTATATTGTTATCAAACAGCTTCAATTGGTTGGTTTAAGCGGGGTTGGTCGCGTGCCCATTTTTGTACTGCAGTTACTGGCTTGTTGTGCTCCCCTTTTTTGTTTCAAAAGTATGCTTCTCTTTATCACGTCTAATAGGTTCTTACCAGAATGTTCATGCGGAAGCAAAATTCTGCTCTGTATGTTTCTGAACCCTACGCTAATCCTTTTCTACAACTGTTTCCTTTGACCTGTCAAACAGCTTTAGTGTAAATATAAACGTTTGTGTTCTTAGAAATCATTACTATACTATCTCAAAATATATATTTCACTGCAGTCACGGTAATACTTCGCTAGTCGAACAATAGGAAAACTATGCAAGAGTGGAAAAAATACTTTTATTCTCAAGTTGCATATAATTTTTTTCTAATTTAATTTAAAATATAATAAAGAAACATGATATTATGGTATTGAACGATAGTTTTGATATAAACAAAGATGTTTAGTTGAAAGATGTATTTTGGATTTACTTCCATTGTATTAATTTATTTAAAAAGCACAACGTTTTAACTGGTGAATATCTCCAGCAGACTTCAGATGAACGCTAAATAAGTTACATGGCTGTAAGGCTATTTATACAAAAACTAAGTGCACTGAGGTATGAAGTTGATGGATACAATCATGCATTCAACGCATGGAATTTTCTAATTCTAAGGTTAGGATTATATTTGGTTTTAGAAGTAGTTTTCAAATATGTATAATATCTATGGAAGGTTTGCTTAAACATCCAGGGTTTTGACTAATGACTGCTGCTTCCTTAAATGTTCTTTTTCTCCAATGTTATTCTCAGTGTATGGTTTTGGCATCTGACCACCTAATCTGCTCCTTAGGATCGCACTGGATTTCATTTGTACAATACCTACATGTCACGTTTAAGTATTAGTATAGTTTAGCATATTAGCAAACTACTATTTTCTATCTCGCGAACTAGTTTGTTTCGTTCACCACGAAGAGTCATTTATTTGAACTAGTTCGTTTGTGAACTACCCACCTCTAATAATTGCGTCCATCGCCTCCATGCCTCAGCGTACTTAGTTTTTATATAAATAGCCTTGCAGCCATGTAACTTATATTAGCATTGACCTGAAGAGGGCTGGAAATACCAGTTGAATGTTGTGTCATTTTAATAAATTAGGAAAATTTAAGTCCAAAAAACATCTTTCATCCAACCTACATCATTGTCTATCACCTTCCAGTAAGTAAATATGTTTACTTGAAGAGACACCATGAATTGCAGGTGTCAGTGGGAATAAACAAATGTTAAAAACATATGATAATTTGAAAAATTACATATTCACTAGCCACTGTGAGAGGCAATTGGCAAAGTAATTTGCTTGCCCCTCACTGACTTCATAATTTCACACTCCCCAAACCTATTTATTTATGAGCCTGTGAAAATCCTAACAATCTACCACTGGTATTTTTTGCGAATGCTTTAAATGGCTATATTGAAATTCCATCTTGCTAAGTTTTTTAGTAAAAGGCCTACCATTTCTGATCAGAATTATTACAAGCTGTTAGTCGCAAAGGAAAAACTTCTAGAAATATCAACTTTCCATAGATGTCACAAAATAAAATTAAAACAAAAATTAAAAAACATTTTACTAACAAAAAAAAATACAAAAGTACCTAAAAATATTACTTATTCTAAAGCTCCATCTAGAAAACAAAGTTGTGATATATTTTCAATGGTTGCATCCACATCTCGCTTCATAACAGTCTTGCGTTTCTGTCCTGCAAGTTGCTTATTTGTTTCTTTCGTTATATATTCTATAAACATTTCCTAAAAAAAATGTTATTTTATTTTTTTTTAATTTTAAAAACGTTATTGTCCATTTTTAAATTTGTTATAAACTGTTTAAATAGAAAAACTACCGAGACACTAAAAAATGTTTTTCCAGTAGTATGTATATAAATGTTTCCTTATGTGCTGCTGCTTAAATATTAAAAAAATATACTTATGTCCTCCATTTGTACATTTTATCAAGCCATAAATAGTTGTTTCAAACTTACTGTTGCTTTTGCAACTAAAAAAACAGCATCTTGTTGAACTATTACAACGTCCGGATCCATTTTCATAATTTGTTTTATTTTAGCAAACGGAAGTCTCAAATGCCTGACTGGTTTACTTAAAGTTTCAGAGGCAGCGGTTTTTGTATTCCTAATAATATTTGTTTCATCAACGGGTTTAGCTGATTCTGTAAATGAACTATGTGTTTCCGATTCGCTTTCTTTCAGTATTTCCGAATCACTTTCTTTTTCTGCTTCCAAAAGGTTTTCAACTTCTAGGTCGATAGTTTCGTCTTCCATTTTAATAGCTTATTTTTATTTAGAAAAAATTTCAATTAATTTAACCTAACTAAACTGGTGGCGCGAAAAATTAACGCCAAAAACAGCTGTTTTTTGAAAAAAGGGCAAATCCTTTGAACATATATCTGCTAGAGGCAGACTTGCCGTGTGGATACAAGGATTATAAAATTTTGTAACCTCGTTGGCTAAAACGCAGAGCGGGGTATATACTCCTTACCGCCGCCCAGTCAGGCATGTGGACCGAGCGAGAAAGGTTATACTGCTATTCTTTCTCTCGCACAGCCAAACGGCTCTTGCTGCCTGTATAAGTATGTGCTCGAAGAGCAAATCAGTGCTTACAAATAATATCTCGACAATAGAAACCACATTTTTTTGTAGTTTATCATATTTCCGAACGATGTCGCACTTATATCTGCATCAGAGGTCAGAGGGTGTTTTTCAATGACCGCACAAAAGCCCATTATGCCACACAATACTCACATTCAGTGTTTCAACTACCGCACTGCCTCGCATAATCGGTCTTGGCTGTTTCAATTGATGGCTAATGCGGCATTAATACCCACTGTGCTCTGTAGTTGTCAGAATAAGCGTGCGAGAGAGTCGCAGTATAACCTTTCCCTTGATTGATTGTCATAGGCGTGCACACAGTGGGTGCCGTGGCACCCCCACTAGTCTGAAAAACATTACTGTATTTAAAATATGAAAATTATTATTTTATAAGGTTCGATTTAAAAATCACAATTCTTAGATTCAAATGTATGAAATGTATCCTATCCAGTTTTATTCACTTCATTATTATTATTTTTATTATTATTATTATTATTTACAAAGATCCGACATGACGTAACCCATGGCTCCGACCCCATAGGGCGTCATACGGTCAATGATCACCAGTTGTTCGGGTGAATGTTGACATGCGGGAATACACTTCAGCTCACCCAACACATTCTCTTTTATGCCCCCCAAAACGCCGACAATCAGGACAACCAATCGCACGTTATACTCCGGATAGAGCCTCCGAAGTTCGCCAAGTAGATCCTGATATTTGGCTCGTTTCTCCCGTTCCTTTATATCGATGTTAGTTTTCGCTGGGGCGGAGAACTCAAGGTTATACATAGAGTTATTTCTTTTATCAAGGAGAACGATATCAGGTTTATTGGCGCGAATTTGATGCGTAGTTGGGAATGCATAATTCCAATATATGCGACAGTTGGCATTTTCCACTACTGCCTCGATATCACCGGGAGCAAATGGCAAAATTGCTGTTTCGTCGATGCCGTAGTAATATCTGAGATGATAATAAAGTACCCGATGCGCATCGTTATGTCGCTGGATGTAACCACTTACAGCATGCACTGGACAAGCTGACAATAAGTGCATTAGTGTTTCGGGTTGCTGTGGAAAAGCTCGACAAGCAGTATCAGGAATGTTAGAAAACTGGCTTCGGTATACCAATGTGTTTATCACCCCATCTTGGCAGACTAGTAGGAAACCCTCGGTCTCAGACTTGAGCTCAGCAGATTTTAAAAACCCAAGCGAGATAGATTGAGTCTTTCTATGTTTCGGTAAAATACTCCGTTTTACGGCTTATTAATGTGATCTTCTATAAATATCTGCTGTTCTGCTTCTTTAACTGCAGTTCTTACGGCTTTAGACTCAAG
>JAHBCN010027623.1:0-10014 GCA_019359885.1 Listronotus oregonensis | reverse complement strand
ACCTACATACATAAAAACTAAAGTGTAGTAAAAATGGTGTAATATACTTACTTTCCGATCCATTTTTTTTTTTAAAAAAAAAGAAAAAACCTTAACACAAAACACAATTGTTTTTAAAATATTGTAAGGTTATGTTCTAATACTAAAGCTAATAAATCTTTTTTTGTAAACTTGGCGTCGTTGTTAATACATGTAACAATCTCTGTGCGGGGTACATTTAAAAAAACAGGTGATATGTTCTTTTAACGAAACAGAATAAAAAAATAATGTTTAATATTAAACGTTATACAGTTACTTTTAAATAACGTTAAAAAAGGGGCTCAAGATGTTCTTTGCTTAGGGGAATACCTAGGAATATGAAAACAGCAAAGATCGACCATGCATCCTTTAAACAACTAACGATTTTTATAAATCATTATTCTTTTCATAAGATTACAGATAACTCCCCCCTTCTAATTATTGTAATACAATTATTGTGACCAAAATTTTAAAATCGCCCATGTTACTTTGTCAGCTCATATGTTTTTTTTAGTCTATAACAATTAAAATGTTATTACTTTTCGAATCAGTTTATTGTATATTTTTATTTCTTATTAACTTTAAAATTTCTACTACGGTACTTTAAAAAATTTTTTTTTAAAAATAAGTAATCGTTTTAATCCGGCTCTGACTTTTCCCGGATGTGCGACAGAGGGAGCAACGCTTCTGTCTCGTTTTTTGACGGCGAGATCAAAGGTCCCCCCGGGTTTGGGCTGTAAGTAAGCGGTTAGGCCGACTTTTTTATGCATTCCAATTCACCATGGCAATACTATACCCTAATTATTTACATACTATATATAGGTAGGTACAGGAATTTGGGGACCAGTGCGCAGCGCCGTAGCTACAATGGTTCCGTGGGCTCGGTAACCCAGGCCCCGGCTATCGGGGGGCCCCGTAAACTAAAAAAAGGGTTTTTTTTTTTAATTTTCGTCAGAAAAAAAAAATTTTAAAATTAAGAGTAAATACAAATATTAAATATTATTTATTTTTTTACCAGAAACATTGTATTTAATTTCCATCATGCGTATTCCAAAACGTATAATTATTGCAAGTTTGCATGTTTTTCCCCTTATAGAAAAAACAGACGGAGCAATTAATTTATTTTTTTTAAGGTATGAAGACCTTTTGGTTTTAAGTGCGAACTTAAGTAATTTTGAGCGTTTTGGTGGTATAGTGAGTATAGTAGGTATGAATCAAATATAAGATAAACAATAAAAATAATTTTTAAACCCCAAAAAATCCCAATGTATGTATATGCATAAAGGCCGTTCCCCCCATCTAAGCAGCATCAAGCAGCGCTTCGCAGCGCGACGCGGCGCACCCAGTTTTTTTTCACACACCATTCCCACCTAGGCAGCATTCTAAGCAGAATCGCTAAGCAAAGCAGCAATGTTATCATCATTTAAAATTTTTTTAAATAAAAAAAAAATGAACCCAACCTCATCATCGTCGTCAGAAACGTTTTTGGAGTAGCTATATGCGATGAGTAAAAAAAAAAAGCAAAAAAAAAAAAGGGAAAATTTGGGTACATGATATTTTCGTACAAGATTAAAAAAGAAGGTGAATTTCATACGTTTTTTTAAACGGCTTCAACAGGATTAAAAATTTTTTTCCAAAAATTTTAAGAATGTCTTCGGAAAAATTCAACCAACTATATGATCTTGTTTGTATTTCACTGACCAAGAAATTTTACTAAATTTCGAATGAGCATCAGTCCTTTTTGGGGGTTTTTTTTAAAAGGTAAGAAAATAAACCCCAGGGGCAATTTAAAATTTATGTAGTATATTATTAATTTTTTTTTGAACAGAGTAAAAAAAAATTAATCTACTAATAAATTGAACATTACAAACTAAATAAAAAAAATTAAAAATATGTAGGTCTATACCTTTTTTTAAAAGTTTAAATAGGTTTCATCTGATGGCTGAATACATATTTGTTCTGTAGGCCTTTTCTAGTACAACCATTTTAAAATTAATACTGTAGATGCAAATGTTTTATAGTAATCCGTGGCCCCAGATGATAACGGTTTTATAGGATGAATGGGCAAACAGTTGATTTTGCGTTGGTGTTTCTCTCTGATTTGTCATAAGTGGTGGATTTAAAGTTGGTACTTGATCCCCCGGGGAATTTGACTGTGTGAGTTAGACGACTGTGCTAATAGCTGTAACAAAAAAGAATTTACAATTTCAAATACTTTGCTCTTCACTGTAGCCTGCCATAATGGAGGAAACGTTGCAGTTTTTTTTTCCTTTGTTAAAAAAAAATCTAAAAGCAAGACATTCTTTCGTCTATTGGGATTTTCTGTCTTTTAAACGGCTACGTTTTTTGTCATCGACTTATTTTTAAAACCCATCGGCCCCAACCAATTACGTTTTCGGATTCTTTTTTTGGATTTTTTAGATAAAATTTTAACTTTTCATAGTCGAAGTACGAAAATTTTTTGGGAGGCTTTTTTGGTTGGGGAATGGTTTGTGGAGTTTTAAAATTTGAAATAAAAGGGGAGGGAAGGTAAAATTTCATCGTAATCATTTTTTGCCCCCTTTTGTTTTTTCGCTTTGAAAATCATTGATTTTTAATTTGTTTATGTTTTTTATTTCAGTTTCGTTTTCCCTTTTTTCGTCTTCGCTTTCTTCAGATTCGTTTTTCTTT
Source organism: Listronotus oregonensis (assembly GCA_019359885.1). NCBI lineage: Eukaryota > Metazoa > Arthropoda > Insecta > Coleoptera > Curculionidae > Listronotus > Listronotus oregonensis. The sequence continues at coordinate 7,326 of JAHBCN010027623.1, read as the reverse complement.
ATAAACAACGTTTGTCTGTGTTAAAAAAATCAACAAGTATGAATGTTTAATTATGTTCAAACTATAAAATTATTAGCTTACTCTTTCCTTTGATAAAAGGGAAAAAAAGAAATGACATAGCATCCCAGTATTTCCATTTTTTATTTCCTTTGGCCCTGTCCACTTTTTGTCTTATTTTTGCTGCCTTTAAAGTCTCTTATTTTTCCATCTATTCTTGCAAACATCCCCTTAAGAAATAAAATTTTTATTAGCTAATCTTTTTAACAAAGAAAAAATGCCTAAAATTGGTAATTTTTTAGTTTTTTAGCTACTGAAGTCGACTATCAGACGCTATCTTTAATTTAAGGGGGCATTCCACCATCCAAAAAAATTGTAACAAGTAGTAGTGAAGGTATTTGGAATACTCTAGGAAGTATTGTTATGCCAAATCCCACAAGAAACAACTTCAGAAGTATGCAGAAAAATTTGAAAATATTTGGAATTTTCCTAATTGCGTCGCTGCGATAGATGGAAAGCATATTACTATACAAGCCCTCCGGCCAGTGGATCGTTATACTTTAATTATAAAAAAACATTTTCAATAGTCTTATTGGCAAATGGTAGACGCTGACTACAGGTTTATTGCAGTGGACGTTGGAGCATATGGCAAAAATAGTGATGGAGGAATATTTAACGATTCTAAAAGGGAAAAGCTCTTAGAAATAATACTTTTGGAATCCCGAGGATCGACCAATAAGTGAAAATGGTTCCCCATTACCTTTATCATAGTTGGGGATGAAGCATTTCTTGCAGGACATACTTAAGGACCTTACGGCCCGGCCCCGAAAAACGAATATTTAATTATCGGCTCTCCAGAGCTCGTAGGGTGTCCGAAAAGCTTTTGGAATTCTTTGCCAAAAATTTAGAATTTTTTTAAATAAAAACAAACACATCCAAAAAACCAATAAAATTGTTTTATCTAGTTTATGTCACAAACTTCCTTAGAAACGACAATGATTTTCTAAATTTATTCGATGATGAAAAGACAGAAAATGATACACCTTTTTTTTAAAAAATTTACCTCATATTGGCGGAAGATACTCTACTAATGCAATTGAAATAAGGGACAAATTTAAGGAATATTTTATTTTTATATCTTCGGTTCAGTTGTTTTGGCAAAAAAAGACTCGATTCAAAAGGAATTTATAAAAAAAATAAAAAATTTTAAAAAGTGAGAGTTTGATTTTGTTCTAAACCTTTTACAATAAAAATAAAATAAAAAAAAAATATTTACTATTTTTCCTGTTATGTTTCGTATTTCGTACGTACCACTTGCATTGATTTTTTCCCCAATTTCGGCCCAAATAACTTCTCGTCTGTTTTGATTACTATAGTTTTTGTTTTTCATGTTATACAGTTCATCCGTTCACTTACAAGTAATAAATTTTCACCTTTTCCCCATCCATAACCCTTCTTTCCCCCATAAACAAATAAGCAAGGAATCGCATAAATAAAATTTCAAGTCGCTGCTTGCTTCGTACGCTTTGGCGCTTTGGGGAATTTCCACCTGTCCGTCAACAAGCAGCGCACCTTTTTATAAGCAGCAATGACGCGTGGCAATGCTCAAAAGAGGAAATTAAAATTTTGTTGCGGGCGCTGTGCAGCGACGCGCAGCGACACTCTGCTTAGGTGGGAACGTAATCATTTAATTATGAAAACAATTATAAGCAGCATTTTGCTGCGCTGCGCCCTTTGCTTCATGCTGCTTAGGTGGAAATCAGCCTTAAGTTTTTGAGCATGGGCCTTAAAATTTTAACCGTGGGCCCCAAAATTTTAATTGGGGCCCCAAATCCCGCCGGGGCCCCCAAAATTTTAGCTATAAAACTAGAAGGGCCCGCAGATAGAGCTTGAACCCAGGCCCAACGAACCCAGGCCCGTTGTCTTGCAGCTACGGCACTGCCAGTCACAGAATAAAAAAGGGTTAGAGAAGTGTTGCAACAATGTATTTCTTTCGCAACAGAAGATAACCTTGAATGACAAGAACGCCCACTTCCCTAGAGATGGCTCTTACGTTATTATTTAATAATTTTATTTATAGATGGGCCTGTCGGTTGATCAAATTAATTTTTTCCTAATTTACCGATTGAGATGATTTGTATTTATGGCGGGTATTTAAAATTTTTAAAGATTTCGATTTATTTTGGTATTTTTTTTAGTTGATTGAAAAAATAAGTTAAACTTCATCAACTGATTATTTGTTGGTGAATTTTTAACCAATTATTTACCCTTCAACTAAAATAGATACCAAAAAAAACCAAAATTGCCTTGTTTTAAAAAACCTTAAAAAATGCGTTTTAAATATTTTTTTAATTATTTAATAATTAATTATTTTGTTGCTTATTGTTAATATTTCCATTTTTCAAATAAACAAACACAAGTTTTTTAAATTTTTGCATGTAAACGGGCATTATTCAATTAAAACACAAAACCGCAAATTAATATATTTATTTTAATTATATACATATATTAATTTTAACTACAGCAAGAATAAATAAATGGTCCACCACTTTTTCATATGGGTAGAAGTACGCAGCAACACATAGGGAAAAAAAAAAGGAAATTATTCTTAACCAAGATATTAGTTATTTTTTTCTTCGCATCTTTTAAACCTATTTAATTTTGTTAGGTATAATGCTGTCCAAAAAAAAGTAGGTAATAAAGAAAGGACATGAAAAAGTAAACAATATGAAAAAATAAATAAGAAAAAATAAAAATTGATATTTCTATATGGCGGAGGACATAGTTTATGAATTTACATTGTCATTATATCTAAAAATTAAAAATACACATGTTAAAAAGTAGATATTGAATTTTGTATAAACTATGGTAACTAAGATGATTATTTCTAAATACAAAAAAACTATGCTTTTTTGGTCTTTTTTTTCAGTTTTTGTTGATTTTAGGTCTAATTTTTTCAGTTTCCCATTTTTTTCAAAAAATAATAATTAATTAACTTGATTCCTTTCTTATTATCTTAAATTTCCTCCAGAATTTAAAATTGGCAAAGGCTATTATAATAATAATTAAGGGTAGCATAAAATCAAACATAAATAGAAAAAAAATCTTCAACATCTCATGCTATTATAAAATAACACTTTTAATCAAAATTTGTGTATAAAATCTTACAAAAAAGGCTTCCCCCCACTTTTTTTTATCATAAAAAATAATAAAAACCATTATAAAAATAAATAACTCATCCCATTCTTTTTTAAAACTAAATCAATTTACAAAAAAAGCTAAAATGTAAAATACTTGGGGCCTAAAAACTTTGAAATTACATACATCTATAAGAAGTTTAACATTGAAATCTGTTTATTATTTTCAACATAAACATAAATGAATAAAAAATTTTAAAAAATTTCTGAAATACATGACGATCAATTTACAGAACCATCCAATGAGGACTAAATAGGGCCATATTGATGGCATTCTTCTTATATAAAAAAAAAGTGAAATGCCATCTTTATTTTGCCCAAAAATTTGAAAGAATACTAAAGAAAAAAGGATTAAATTAAAACAAAAAATACGTCATAAAATATTTTTTTTAATGGCCCTTTTCCCAAATGAGGAAAACAACTATAGCTCTTTTCAGCATTTATTAAATGATCCTGGACCTATGTTGATATATATTGAATGGTTTTCCCCATTTTTTCCTACAAATTTAATTAAAAACCCCATACCAATTTGCCATTTAACTGACATCTTATTTTTTAATTCTAACCAAATTAGCAGTAATTCAGCCTTAAAATACACAAAAGCACAGAACATACCTATGATTTTAACTTTTAGTTGTTTATGGGGTTAGCGGTCAACAGCTGATTATACTTTATTTCATATCGTCTGGGTAGACCTTCGATTACATTATAAATTTAAGTCCGGTAGGTTCAATATCAGAGCAGGTAAGTGTCACTATGTAACACTTTCCAAATTTTCATTTTTATATATCAAATAAAAACATTTAAAAAAATATGCCAACATGACATTTTCATTCACTTGTTGACTGTCGTCACAGGGTAAAAGGTAATGCACTTTTAGAATAAATTGTGATTTTTTTGATTTTGAAATCAAATAATGAACAGAACAGACTTAAGTATAAAAAAAAATACATTTCGATACATTTCAGTAATACTTGTTACAGTTACTAGTTTAGGTTTGAATTCTTACTCGGTCTAAGCATCACCCCATCTAACTCGTACTGTAACAAGAAACCCTTTGGAATCATAATGTAAATTATTATTAACAACTAATAGACATTTTTGAATTATTTTAATTTTTGCAAACTACTTGCTATTTTAAAATGCATGTATGTTACTTTAATATGTTTTGAAAGACATTAAATTAAAATATTTACAAAAAAAAAGCATGCTTCTGTGTAAAGAAATTGATTACAAAATACAATGATACCCCTAATTAGTTTTATATTTTAAAAGTATGAAGAAAAACATAAAAAAAACCATTTTTATTTATTTTGTTTTATTATAAGAAAATAATTAATGCTATAACAATGGCACTTCATTTTGAAATATTCATGCCCTTAGATCTGAAATATAAAACTTTTCCCAGTTTTGAATCTCTTACAATTTTCTCTATGATGAATGCAAATACATTAGTATTACAGCTCTCAAAGTACCCACAAAGTAGTTCATTGAAATGAAGATTTGTTAATTTTTTTAAAAAAATGTTTGGTTTAATTTTGTTAGTCTTTCAAAGACAAGATACCCTTTAAAAGGTTTTAAAAAAGCAAAAAAATAGGCCTACCTACAGCAGTAGCTTAATAAAATTTGATAATTTTAATTTTTCCATACAAAACACTTCGAAAGAAAATGTTTCCAAGTAAAAAATTAAATTTAAAATACAAAATTATTGCATACCATTAAAAAATATACATAAATATTAGGTAGTTCAGAATAAAAATGAAATTATTAAATGATTAATATTTTTATTCTTACAATGGTGCATGTTATCCTCGTTTTCCTTTGCAAAAAATTTGGGGCAGCTGCCTCTGCGTTTTCTTCTGTAACAAAATACACAGTGCATGTTGTAACTCAAGCCAATTACTGCTTAAAACAAAAAATATCCCAAACTTACAATAACACAGAAAAAACTAATAATTAAGAAAAATCTCCAAAATCACGCGGCGAACGTTTACCAAAAAAGCACATAAACAATAAGGAAAGAAAATGGCTTCCAGTCTTCCACATGGCTTCCGCATTCCGCAACAAAGACCTTCCCCACTTCGAAGGAGACCAAGCATTCGAAAACGCACGAAAGTGGGGAAGGGGAATGTTGCCGTTCCCAACGACTAGTCGCGGAAATGGAATTTTTTAGTACTTTGAGACGACGGGGGGATTTAAGAAACAAACCTATTTGAAAAGGGCTTTTCCGAGTTAGACTATGACATTTTTTTTTTTTTTAAACTATTTACTAAGTAATTACAAATATCCTATTTATATGCCTATTTAAATTATAACCTTTTCTTTCGTTTATATTTAATAACATAGCGTCCGAGACTATACCTAGTGGAGCTGGTCGCCACCTTCGGCAGATCTATATCAGCACCGGGGTTGTGGGGCCTTCTTAGCGGAGGCGGATGCTTTAAATAAACCCCGTTAAAACTCCCCCATAAATTCTGCGCAGGCGATGCGGTTCGGTTCTTTGCGGAAGTTCCGCAGTAACAAAGGGGAGTTCCGTTACAACCTTAAAACAGCACGCAGAGCGAGAAAGAAAAGGTATATACAAAGGTTTCCTATTATGGTTTTCTACAGTGTATTTATAAAGTGGAGCATTTTATTAAAATATGTAAGAAACCCCTCCCCACCCGTTGGTTTTTTTTTTGGCAGGTTTTTGATCTTTATGTACTTTGTTGTTTTTTTAAGCTTTAACATAAAAACAATTTATTTTTTTTTATGGCCGTTTTATTAAAATCTAATAAAAAGCGGGGGGAGATTTATGATCCCATCTACGTGGCAACACTGCCTTACCCTGCCCCTAGCCCCCCTTCCCGTAAGGGCCTCACTTTGAGCCCAAACCGCTGTTGCAAAATCTTCAATATTAAGGGCCCCCCTGCTGCCAGTGCGCAATTCGCTGCTCCAGCCGTTCGATTGCAACAAAAAATCCCGACCAATCAGAGGTTAAACGGGTTTTGATGGCAGGCGGTTTTCCAAACTTTAATTTGTCGAATTTGTCTAACCCTGTTGAAAAAATGGGAATACTTTTTACATTATACCGTCATTATACTTTTTTACATAACATATATTTTTCGCTATTTTTTAAAAATCTAGTTTCTGCCTAAATAAAAAATTTCATATTTTATTTTGCAAGTAGCCCCAGTTTCAATTGCAAAGCATTTTGACAACATGACAACGCGGATTTGATTTGAACATTTGATTAAGCTGTGATTTGATGTTAAAGTTAAACTGAATTTGAGGTTAGAACTGTAAGCCGGCGGTTGCAGGTGATTGTTGCCGTTATTTATGTTTACTGGTTGGCTGTTGAAAAATTTTTCCCTTATTTACCTATGTTATTACCTTTGCCCTATATTCTTCTCTGGATTGGATTGTTTATTTTAAAAAGAAGTAGGTAGGTATGTATACTATATTTTATTTTTTTTTATTTATTTATTTACCTAGACTTGTAATGTAATAATCAAGGATTAATTATTGTTTCGTTAAAACTACCTTTATCTAAAAACGAAAATGAATTTTGATTGACAGGAGTAAAAAGTTTTCTCCTCTAATTCAAATCTACGTAAACATGTAAAGAAATTTATGAGAACAAACTTTCTGAGTTACAAAACCCATAGAGTTGATAAAAAGTTTACGTGTGAATGTGGGAGAAAGTTTAATTTTGAAAAAAAATTTGGTTTTTATCGTAAAAAAACATGGTTCTAAATCTAATATGGCCGGAAATCCAATCCAGTGGATAAAAAAGGCTCTCGTTAAAAACAAAAGACTTGTCCACTCTGCAATTTGCAGACAATCAATATCACTGATTTTAAGAAGCATGTTGAAAACACAGTGGCGGGCTCGCCATATGAAGCAACTGAGGCCGGGCCTCACATTTTAAAATTACATTTTACAGGTACAATCAGCAGTAATATAATGTAAAATTTATTTAAATATAAAACGCTTTTTAACTAATTTCTAATTTTAAAAGTATCAAAACATTAAAATAACATTATAATTTAAAATAATATCTTTTAAATTTAGCGCGCACCTTCCAATCGCTCAAATAGACCCTCCTATCGCATAGTAACAAAAAAAGTAATCTCCAAATTTGGGCTTCATA
>JAHBCN010027622.1:0-10013 GCA_019359885.1 Listronotus oregonensis | reverse complement strand
TGAAATAAAAAACTTGGGTTTTTTTGAAATATAAACTAAAACTTTAGGGTTTTAATTTTCCCCATTTTTCCCTTTGAAAACAAATTTTTAATACATTGAAAATAAGTTCTTGTACAAAGCTTTTGATTTTTCCGAAAACGAATTTTCCGCATTTTTTCATTCATTTACGTTTTTTATTTGCATATCTTTTTTAGATCTAAAATTCTAGTCATGCCCTGTGGACGTAAATAACCATTAGGATTATTTAAAAATTCTAATGAAACTAATAATGAAAAACCAACAGTATTGGACTTTCGCTTTGTCTTGCATGCGAAACTTGTTCTTGTACAACATTTTGCAAATAAAATTGTACTATTTGAAACGTTTGGATAATTCTGTTTTGCAAGATCTCAAAGTTGGCAAAAGCGCTACGAAATTAGAACTTTTAATGTATGTTTACCCATAATCAAACTCAATCTTAAGTTATCTTTGTTCACTCTAATTTATAATACTTAAAATTTTGTTAGCAAATGTAGCAAATCTAAGTTAAAATATAGTTTAAAATAATTTGCATAGGTAGGTAGGTTTAAAGTGAGCGGACTTTTAACGCCCTCCACTTCGACCGCTCAGTCTATTGTGGCTCACGCCTTTTTATATTTCTCCCAATAGGATCGGACGTCTAATGAATCCGATACCAGATTGGAGAGAGTTTTATCATCTCTCTTACTCGTGTCGCTACCGGACACGAGCACAATGTGTTCTGATTGTTCTGGAGTCCCTGTCTCTGGAGAGTATGACGAGCAGACGATTAGATCCATCATGCCCTCCTCACCCGGTCTAGTGACGTGGGTAGCTACCAGGTCCTTGTTACAGGAACCAGATGTTCTTTCTGAGGCCGCATCTCTGGCCTTATCCTATGAAAACGGTCCTATCCGCTTTTTGTTTAAAGCCAGGGAACCTTTTTTCCTATAAAGGCGGTTCTGTCCGCCTTCTGTTTGATTCAGGGATTCTTCAAGCACGCTGTTTTTCGGGATGGATTAGTCCCTCCCCGTGAACCAGGCGCCGGTGACTTCAGGGGCACCTTACGAAACGGATTCACCCGTTTCGGTCGGCGTACCTTTGTCTGCTTATTATCTTGAGTGGCACCTCTCGAAACGGATTTATCGGTTTCGGTCAGCGCACCTTTGTCACCTTTTTCCTATGTTTGGAGCAAGGGAAGTAATAGTCCACCACGGCAGAGCCCCGCATTACCGCAGTAAGGCTAGATACTCTGAGAGGTCGCCATGTATCTCAGGGGCAATAAATACAGAAATCCGGTACGTTTTAACTCATTGCTAAACACTACTTGTTGCGTGGGCATTAGCATGGACTGCATGGAGTCATATACACTCGCCAGAACGACGAATTAAGGACTGCTGTACCCGCTGCAATAAGCCAACATTGTTTCTTATTTGATCACAATGAAACGTAATTCTCCGTAAAAGTTTCCCCCCACTATCAACTGGGGTGGAATATGCAGAGGTTTTGAGAAGTCCCTACAGATAAAAATTTAATTGCGTTAAAGAGGGAGATCAAGCAGGCCAGGCAATAAGTCCTCCTTTACCTATTCAACGGCTTGGATAGACGTTATTTAGGTGCTCTAGCACAGCAACGCTGAAATGAGACGGTGCCTCATCGCGCATGTAGTACCTGTTTCGGTGAGTTTAAAGTGGTAAGTGCTCTACTAAATTGTGAAAATCATTTTAAGGGTACTCTCCTGTACCTAGCAACGCACCTTTTTAACGAACCTAGGTCAAACTGCACTTTACAAAATTAGATCTTTCTACCAAGAAGTAAAACTTTAATTTCGAATCGCATTTTTTTATCACATGGTTAGATGAGGGTTGAATATTTGATAGGAACAAAGATGCATCTTTTATCGAAATACGCCAAATAAATAATGGTGTAATAAAGTGACGTTATTTTGAAAACGGTTAAGATTAGCGACATAAATAAGGAGTACCTAATTTTTAGTCAATGGTTAAAGGTAAAAAAAACGTTATCCAAAGTTCTTATTAATACAGGGCGGAAAAAGGGGTCGCGGTGGTCACAGCAAGTCCGCCTGTGAAGCTGTGAATAATTCAGCGCTTTATAACTTCCCACTATGTGTCAGCACCAGCATTGCGCTGAAACACGGTAGCAAAACCAAATATTATGCGCCTTCTGTGGCTTTTGAAACCATACGCGAATTTTGTGTTGAAGTCCAGGAGCATTTTAAAAGCATTTAAAGGCATAAAGCATTTAAAAACCTACCTTTTGGTAAAATCGCAAAATTATTATTGAATTTTATTGGAGTTGTTTTCGTGTTTTAAGATTATCGTCCAACCTTGTCTTTTTTTTTAATTTCTAATACCGTATGACTGCGGATCATCAGAAATTCTTAAAACTTTGATTGAAAAATTCAACTCCGAATTTAAAAAAAGGAACGAACGATGGTGATTTTTAAAAACCAAAACCTTGCAGATAAAATTTGCGCAAATAAAAAACTTATAGGAAATGATGTTTTTATTATAAAAAAATAGGTATGGCAAAACAAACGTTTTACATTATGTATGGTAACTAAATTAATTAGTTTTTAGCATTATTACTAATATTTCTCTGCAGCGAGAGACTTCTTTTTTCGCAACTCTTCCTGACTGAACCCGATTTCTTGTTTTTGAAACTTTACATTTTTGTTTTCTGCGACTAATAACTGTTGGCTGTACTTTGATTTTTTTACTTTAAAAAAAAAACAAATTATGCTGATTTTCGACAGCATAAAGATGTTTGCAAAATGATCCACATTTTTCGGCAACACAATCCCAAAACGGTGTATTAATGTTTATTGTATAAAACACTTTAACATCTTTACTTGACGAAACATTGAATTTGTGCAAATTTACTCAAATCACCGTTAATGAGTATCTTGTTGTTGCAAAATCAAAATATAGATTAAGTTTGTTTCGCCTCATATTAGCAAAATCTAGTAGTCGACGATGAACGTACTTTTCAACTAACCACAAACGGCGCGTGCGGGCGCGAAGTGACGAAGATGTGGTTTTTCTGTTGCCATGCGAAAGCGGATTGTCTTGACATGCGGTATGGATTTCAAACGATTTGTACTTGAATTCATCCCCGGTTACAACATGCGTAATAATTTTGGAGTAGACTTCTGCGCGCTGGTTTCAAAATCCCTACGTGATTTCTGTGCTATAGCGTGGTAGCGTTTTTAAAGTATTATAACAAAAAATCGATTCAATCCCTCCTGTATTTCAAATACGTTAGTGTGTTACAAAGTAGTATGAATTTATAAACTGCAATAATTCACAACACGTCCCTTGATAGTAATTTAAACAGTTTCACTTGAAATTACATTTTATTAAAATAAAATTGAAATATATCTGGTGGTTCATTAATTATGTCTAATAAACTTAATTTTATTGGAGCTTTTTATGACCCAATATCTCTGAAGAGAGACCCATACGGAGAAGTTTATATAAACTATAACAATGCTTTTTACGGGTTTTTTGCTCATCTCCGGGATATTTTTACAGTTTCATGAACATCCTGTATCAAGTTGCATGGAAAAAACTATGACAAAAATTAGTAATATTGTCTTATTTAATGAAATCGCCCACCATTTTCTTTGAGATGTTGGTTAATTTGTTGAAATGTTTTTTGATCTAGACAAGAACGATTAGGATATCTGTCGTAATATAACCTCCTGGCTTCCAGAGCATTGCAAGATACAGAACCATAAAACAGTTTCATATCGGTATACTCAATGAGCTCTTAGGTTAACTGGAGAAAGCATCTATTTGGCATAAGCGAAGCATCATAAACGCACATTTTAAGGTTTTACCTAGCGATGAATAAACCTCTGTACTCAAACAATAAAATCCACCAAAACCCGGGAAACTGGTTACTACAGATACTATTTTGTCGTAAAGCGTGGCTGCCAAGTACCTTCTGTTTCATTTACTGAAATTTATTTACTTGATATTATGATTAATTTTACTTTATTTGTTTCTAAAATTACATTAAATTAAGCTCTACTATTGTATTTTAAACTGTGAATAATACGAGTATTTGTTATATTTATTACTATAAAGTATTACACAGAAAGTAATGATGTCAAAATATTATTTTGTTTTTGGACAGCTTCTTATAAAGGCACGACAAAGTAACAACAGTGCATTTTTCGTAGAGGCCTACTTCGGCCAACGACTAATAGTCGTTGTACTTCGGCCACCTTCGGCTTCGCTCGACAGATGACACATTCAATATGGCTGTTTAGTATAAATGTTTCTTGTTGTTTTTGGGTTATTTTTGTAAAAATTGTATAAATTTTAGTTTTGTGTAAGTACTTTTAATAAATTAAAATGGTAAGGCAGTGCCAAGTGTAAAAAGTGATGGATATGATTCCTGGATTATCATTTTCACAAGTAATACAAACTATGCTTGAACCATTCTATCGCCAATAATAAACACAAACATGTTGGGGCAGCTCTTGATTGCGTTTATTAATGAAATGCTTCTTTTCTATGCTGTCAGCTCATTGGGTATACTCAATAAACGTGTTTTATATTTAGAATTATTAAACAGGTAATTTTAACGCAAAATTTAAAATGTAGTAAATTAATATAAAAGTAAAGAATCAATGTAAAAACGGTCAAGATTAGCGACATGAATGAGCAGTACTTTATTTTTAGTCAATAGTTAAAGGTTTGTAAAAAACGTTATCCAAGGTTCTTATTAAGCCGGGATTCAACGGCGCGTGGAGTGGCAGTTCTCGCGCCAAACTTGCCAGTTCACGCGCCGTCCGATAGGACAGGCTTGGCGATCTTCGGTCGGCGCGGAGAGTCCCGTCATATGTCGGTAAATCAACACGGTTCAAAGGAGCTCGGACGCTGGCGCGCAGCACGTGCATACCGCTCCAACGACGCGGCTATGCGCGTTATACTGTCAGTGCCGTAGTACTTTCACTATGGAGTGGTCAAATGAAGTGGTGTTAAAATTTTTATCCCTTTATGAAGCCGAGTCAATTATTTGAAACCCACGGGATCCATACCATAAAAATAGGAATTTAATTCATAATTCTGGAAGCGAATTAAAAAGCAAATGAGTGTAAAATATTCAATAACAGAACTGTGTTGCAGAATGTTCTCGATTTTTGTATAAAGAAACTCTTCACCATGTTTTTTGGGTAATTGTCTCGAAGTGCCTCCTCTCGGATTGACCAAATTTGGTATACGGGTTTTGGGGCGTGATTACGAATCGAAAAATATTTTTCGGAAACTTTCGTTTTCGAGATATTCATCATCAAAGTGAAAATCAAACTAACCTTATTTTACACTATTCCTCCTTCTTTTTGCACAGAATTCTTGATTTTTACACTAAATTGGCACATAATATTTTAAAAACACCTTTTAAAAACTTGTTTTTATATCTATTTTACACCTTTTTTCCATTTAATTGCAAACCTCAACTTTCACACGTCGGATCGTGGCTGCAACCATGTATACACTAGAGAATCATGGCCGCCCCGCTTAAAAGTGAAGCTTCGCAATTTAATGGAAAAAAGGTGTAAAATAAATAAAAATATAAGGTTTTAAAGGGTTTTTATAAAATATTGTGTGCCACTTTATATAAAAATCAAGAATTGTGTACAAAAAGAAGGGGGAATATAGTGAAAATAAGGTTAATTTGATTTTCAATTTTGATGATGAATATCTCGAAACGAAACGTTGCCGAAAAATATTTTTTCAGATTCGTAATCAGCGCCCCAAAAAACCCCTGTGTACCAAATTTGGTCAAAATCGGAGAGGAGGCAACTTTCGAGACAATTACCGTTTTTTGTTTTCGTTTTGTTTATCCTCTTGCCATCCTGTATTACTAACATAAAATAATAGGCTGCATCAGCAACGATACGCGTTCGCTAACGATTCATTTTTTGACAATTAAACCAAGTCATTTAATTTTTAACGCCGACACTGCCGACGTACAACCGCTGCGTGTCTATGCCGAAACCGCGATCCACCGCGATCCACATGCGCTGGGAACGGCCGACCACATTTCGACGCGCCAACCTTGACACTCAACAGTCAACCCAGGATTGCCATTCCACGCGCCGTTGAATCGCGGCTTTAGTATAGGGCGTAAAAGGGGGTAGGGAGTCACAGCTAGACCGCCCGTGCAGTGCCGTGCAGCTGTGAATACCTCACAACACTTTCCTTGATAGTAATTTGAACAGTCTTACTTGATATAACATTTTATTTAAAAAAATAAGATATACCTGGTGGTTCAATAATTATGTCTAACAAAATTGATTTCATTGGAACTTTTTAAGAGACAATATCTCCGAAGAGGAGACCCATACGAAGAAGTTTATATGAACTTTTAGTTTTTTTTTGCTTGTTATTTTCACATCCGGTAGACTTCCCACATTTTCATGGACATCCTGTATCTGCAAAAAAATTGTGTAAAAATTTTACCGAGGTTGGTAGCGAGTAACCATTTAATACGTAAATCGATAGACTAACTAAATTCTTCTAAAGTTTATAGCAGTTATAATCTATAATAACTTAAAGGAAAATATCCACTTTTTCTTCCTATTATTTTCTAGCATAACCCTAATGCTTTCATAGATCATTGTCAGTAGGAAAAACGATTTATTAGATGGTTTTACATTATAGCTTACGTTCTTGGGGCAAAATTTATTGTTTAGTTTTATAGCAAAGTTCATAGTAAATTTTTTAAAGTAAGATATAAATGGTGGTTTGGTAAAAATACAAACACAGGTATTTTATTTTCATTACTTTTATAAACCTAAAAATTAAAATTATTTTATTGATAAACCGGTCGTGGACAAAAACTACCATTTTTGTGATTTAATATAAAATGGTTATAACCAAAGACGTCTTTGTTTAATCAAAATCGTCTTAGAGTATATAGACCCGGTTTTCTACTTATAGGTCGTCTTATCTACCACGGGCAGCATAGCTTAGATTTAATGATATAGGTGCAAAAGAGCCTGATTTAAAACTGAGGTTAGATACAGCGCCAAGCACAGCCCTTAAACGGTGTAAAATCCAATATTAAGATAAGTATTTAAATTATTTATGTGAATGCCCAAACAACTAAGGACCTATATTAAGTACTATTTTAGAAATATCTATGTTGTCAATAGTTTGTTACGTGAAACTGGAGTTTTAGTATTTAAAAAAAATGAAAAGGCAAATAATAGAAGCTAGTGAGTGGGTATAACACCCTTTTACCGTAACTGATCAGTCTATTGTGGCTCCCCACTTTTTATTTTTCCTACCAGGTCCAGACTCCTAATAAATCTGATGATCCTGTTTGAAGAGATCTTTCACCTCCCCGACAACAAGGTGCATTGCCGAATTGCGAATCTGAGTTTGCATTGCTGCACAACACAGTATGTGTTCGCCGATTCATCCTCCTCCATGAAATCGGCACTCGGCGTCTTCTGCTAGGCCACAGCCCTACTTCACTTAGCCGTGAACAAGGAAATCTGGCAACTATGGCTTCAGATATATCGACACACGTTTGCTGTTGTTTTGTCATATGATTTACGTTGAATGACCTGTTGCTCTGTTGAGTTTTTGTGAATAAATCAACTTTTTTGAAAGAAAATATTGTTAAAATAAAGACTAAACCTGTAAAAGGTCTTACTGTGTGAGATTTGTGAGTGACCGGGACAGTTTTTTTCCGCAGACATTGCGTAAAAACAAAAATATCTGCGGGTGAAAAGTGCCGGTGTTATAAAGTACTTAAAGTAAATGGCGGCAAATGAACTTGACATTTTGTGGTGGTGCTTTTTAAAAAATAATTAAAATTGAAAGTGTGTTTTAATGATTCAGTTTTTTAATTTTGTAGGTTTTTTTTAGTTATTTTTAAAAACAGTGACAAATATTAGCATTTGGAAATTACCGTAAGTACGTAGGTATACCCAACATTTTGGAATTTTGTCGTTCGTTTTGATTTTTTTTTATTGCGTTGCATAGGTACTTGGTGCCTGCTTATTAGATACTATTTAATTACTGTTATTATTATTATTTTCCTGTAATCTTCTCAATTTAATTAATTTACCATGCCAAGTCCTTGTTGTGTGCCTGGGTGCAAATCCAATTATAAAATTTGTCTTGATGCAGGAGAACCAGCCGTTTCTGTTTTCACCTTTCCAAAGGACGAAAACCTTAAAGCCTTAGGAATATTCCTAGACAGTTATGGTTACCTTCAAAATATTCTTGAAAAATTGCTGAGAAAAAAATTAGACTCAAACATATATTTAGAAGCGCTGCTGATGGTAATTTCTCTTTAGCTGAGATTAAAAAACAGGGAGACAGCTTATCCAGGAAAATGATCTTGATTGACAATACCTCAAAATAATTAACTGAAAAATTTTTGTTTTTACTTGAAACTGAATACCTAAATGAATATGAAATTGACAAATCGGTACAAATTTATATAGCCGGTTATGTCTGCCCACAAAATTGTAAAAAAATATAATAATTGTAACATCTGTGTTTTTTTCTTGTTGAAAGTAAGGAAACCTAATTGACGACGAATACTTTGATTGTCTCACAAGTGGCGGTTTAAAGGTTCCTACAGAAATTGTTAAAGACGTTCTGTTCCATATGTGCGCGATTTTTGAGAAAATTATTAATGACCCTGATACTGAGAGTGACTTCCTAAAAATGGCCAATCAAAAAGCTATCCGTGTGATCTAACTAATTTAAGCACTAGACAACATAAGGCTTTAATGATTTATGCTCGCAATGTATTTGTGGTAACGAGAACAAAAATATGTTCATTATGATGTGCTCTATATTTTCAAACATTCTTTTAAATAATTATTTAAAAAAGAAATAACAAAAATGACAGAAAAATCGGAAAAGGCTGAGTCAAAAAAAAAAAAAAACTAGACACATTTAATAAATAAAAAACAAAACTAAAACTAAGAAATTACTTAAAGTTAAATTAACTTGTTTTTTTACAACAACATGTTCTTATGCCTTGACCATACAAAATTAATTTGTTTTAGAGTTTAAATATTATATAAATAATTTATTTTTTTTATTATACTGATTTAATTATTTTAATGGAAATATCAATATATTAACGCGATCTTTAACGGCCTTAAAGAATTTAAAAATACGCCCTCGATACCCGGATTACCCCATCGCGCTCGAGGGAAACCATCTGAATCTCTTGCCGGTTGCGCGTTGCCGGGTTGTTCACGGCTTGTTAAGTAAAGGGGCTGTTAGGCCTATCTTGTGATGTGGTATTTAATTTAGTGTCCCATGTACAGTCACACTGAGTTTTATGTACCCTTGCTCCTAATTTGACGGTACATTGTTGGTTCGGTGGGCTTGGTTTGAGGTCTGAGACCCGAAAGTCCATGCCATACCGAAGAGTTTTCTTTGGCCAAGGTGGAGAATTTTGGCCATTTTATAAGATATACCGATGACCGGTTGGCCCTGTAAATTTTGTCTCTAATAAAAAACTAATAATAAATGAAGATTTAAGAAATTATTAAATTTACTTTTGGGGGTTTTTTACGAAAAAGTGAATTACATAATTTAAAGAACTAATAAATTCCTAAATTTTGAACCTTGTTATAAAAGAATATTAAAAAGTAGACCGCATATGATTTCCAATTTTTTTTTAAATTTTTATTTTCTTTAAGTTTTTTTTAAAAAAACTCGAGAATGAAACAGGCAAAAAGACACCCACTAAAATTACTCTCCAGATTCAATGAAGGCGAAGAGATTTCTCCCCCAATCGCCTAAGTATACAAAACTATTAGAGTTAAAAAAAAATACTTAGGATATCAGTAACTTTATAATAGAACACGGCCCTCAGACAGATACGAAAGACTGACGATAAATATAGGTTTCTTTAAAAATAGAGCGAAAACGATAAAAGTATGCGAATGCATGAAATTATTAGGCCAAAAGTAGAATATTTAAAGAAGCATTTTTCACCCCAAA
>JAHBCN010027620.1:0-10020 GCA_019359885.1 Listronotus oregonensis | reverse complement strand
ATAAATATTTACCTTTGTGGCGCCTCCCCACCTAAGCAAGCAAACCCAATACTTCTGAATGGTTTCCCCTTTAGCCTTTCCTTGGCTAATTTTTTCTTATGCTGTTCCACATCTGACAATAATCTTTCCAGATATTCAACTAAAACTGTTCCTTTTAGCTTTTCCCCCTTTTAATACGGTTTACTTTTGTTGGGTTTTTTCAAAAACCCTGACATCCTCTTCCCAACCCCGGAAAATGGAAACCCTGCCCCCAACGTTAAAAACAAAAAACGTCATATTCTATTTTTTCCCAAATTTTTTTAAATATTTCAGAAACCATTTGAAAAAACAAAAAAACATTTTTTTTCTGAAAAAGTTCTTCATTAATAAACTGACGTTTTTCATGACTTTTAATATAGGTAAAGTTAGCCATAAAATTTAGGGAAAGAAATTTTGTATATCTTCGCAGTAAAAATGGCACAAAAATAGAAAAAAAGAAAAAAGTCATTGCCAAATTAATTTATTAATTAAAAAGGCTTTTTTATTAAAAAAGAGTTTTAAATAACTGTTTTCCCAAAAAGGGGCTTTGGGGACTAAAAAAAATTTTCTGTTTTTTTTGAAAAAATTTATGCCTACTGTCCCGAATCGGGACAGTAGGCATTGCCTTTGACTTTTAAAATTAAACCCTAACATTTTTCAGTATTTCAAAATTTTTATTTTTTAAAAAATTTTTAAAAATGAATATTTACCAAAAAAAAGGGGAATTTTAGTATGTATTATTACTTTTGACATTCCCAAATTTTTCTTATTTTTGGGTTGGATTTCTACAAAAAAAAATATTGCAAGAGGGAAGAGATGAACCCAAAGCTGCGGGAAGAAAAGAAGCAAGAAGAAAAAATTAGCTGTAAGTATTGTTTTTTAAAAAAAAAAAATTTATAAAAATAAAACTTTTATTTTAGGAAGGGTGGGCGTGCTTTTTTTCAAATCCGGTAAGGTGAACCGGGACTCTGAAGCCCACCTGTTTCAAAGGGTCAGCTCAAAGTTCCTAGCATGTAAATTTTCTTTACAATTTGAAAAATGCAGAGTTAAAACAAGGTAACAAAGAACATGAAAAAAATTAAAGGAAGAAAGGAAAAATTGAAAAACAAATAGGTATTTGACATATCTGGGGCAGGATACCAATGAAGCTCTGGGTAAAAAGTTTAGGGGTTCCCAATGAGTTAAAGTGAAAAAGGGGAGGGAAATTTAAAAAATAAAGTAAGGAGGACCCCCTGGGTATTTTAAAAAAAAGACGAGACGGCAAAAATAGAAGACAATTTTAAAGTTTTATAAATTTTTAAAGATATAAATCTATTTTACATAAAAAATTTAAAAAATGAAGATTCAAAAGCAGAAAGAGAAAAAAACAGTAATCCGCAGAGAATCTAGTGAAGATAGGTCGTGGGAGTAGAAAAAACATAAAAGAAAAAAAAAACAAAAAAGGGTTTAAAAAAAGTAAAAAAAAAAACAAGAGATCGGTTTTTTTTTATTCCTCTGAAACAAATTTCCCCTTTTAAATTTATATTCAAAAAAAGTAGGGTGATGAGGGAAAAAACATTAAAAGCAGAAAAGCAAAGAAAGGGAATTGTTAAGGCAGAAAGACTTGAAAAGGGGAAAAAACTGAAAAAAGGGGAAGGGTGGTTGCTGGGGAAAATGAGGGGATTTAGATAAGCAGAAGAATGACTTGGAAAGGGATTGCAGACAAAAGTACAATTCACAGTTTAATCCGGAGTTGGCTAAACAAAATCCACGATTACAAAAAATAATCTGTATATTTATGTAAATACATTTTAAATAATACATTGCTAGTAATTGTATAAAGCACTAAATACGTTTTTCAAAAGTATTTTCAACGCTTTTTTGTGTTCCTTAATATGTTCGTATTTTTTGAAGGCTGCTATTCTTTCTAGCACATTTGTTTGCAATCTGACACTTTGGAAAACCATTATGGGTTTGTTTCCAAAAAAATCACAAACAAGTCAACATCAATCAGATTTTGCAAATATGTCTGGTGACCAGTGTTTTTGACCTTCGGGGACCATGAAAGAATTCACTCTAGAATGTTGTAAATGTGTTTTAACGTGTGGGGGTGATTTTTAGCCCCTTTTTGTTAAATTACACGTAGTAGCGATGGCCAAGAGTACAAACTAGTGTGGACAAAAGAATCTAACATAAAGCGTTATGCCTATCACGCCACTACATTTCTGAGCCAGATGTGCCTTGCAATAGCTTGAAATTTTGTGAACAGGATTTTCCAGAGCCAGGAGTAAGCAGCAGAGAAGGTTGCTGTGCTTCAGTTAAGCTTTGAAACGGGACGGGTGACTTCGAGAATAACATTACTGGAGCAGCCTTGCCGCCAAATTTATAGCTCCACCGACTTATCGCCTTTTTCTCCCCACACTTTTGCACTGCCGTGCGACAAGGCTGCCTCTAACAGGTGTAAGCTCGAAGATGTGGACTTTAAAAATGGATTGTTGCCAGTTGTGTTTCTTAATCTAAGGTTTCTTACACGTTTCCAAGTTTAAAAATTGCAAAATCACTTTAATCTTTTCTACTTGAATAACTTTGCAAGAATTAATTTAATTCTCTAGTAATAGCGAAACAGAAAAGCAGAAATAATTTATTTTTCTAACTGAACTTGTATTAATGTTCTTGCAAAGTATTAAGTGTTTTTAGAGTCCAGCAAAAGAAGTTTTCTAAACATGACTGAAAAATACAAAATATGGTCCAAAAGAGCGATATATTACACAGTAGTATATTCAATCAAACCTTAAGAGACTGGCAGTCCCATAAGAGCGAAATAAAACCTACTAATTTAATGTTGCCTGTTTTCATTATGTAAGTACTAATGAATCGACAATAGTGTAAGTATTTGTCCATCAATTTTCATATTTTAGAGAGCAGACAATGATGTTCAGGAAATACCCAGTATGCCAGGATAATCGTTTCGGAATAAACAGACTTAAGGACTACTTAAATAATTTAGTTAAAAACGGTCTCTCTTGATTCTAGTCCTGATTGATTCTCTAGTGAAAGTAAGTTTTAATATCCCCATTTTAAGGAATAAAGTTTATTATTTTACAGTATATTCTGTGCCCATGCTTCTACTCTCTTTAGCTCTAGAATTTGTTATGAATTTTTACAGACAGTATTCTTTTTAAAATATTTTCACAATGTGTGTTTCTAGGATGATAATGCTACGAATGCTGATAGTCCTCAGAACCCCGTCATCAAAGCTCTTCCCAAACTGCGCAGATGCTTTCCAGATCTCACATAGCTTGTGATGTTTGCTTGTTCCGTGCACATCACATGGCACTGTGGAATTTTAAGCGATACCGTGTATTGACAATGCTAGTCAAAGAAAAGAATTGCAGAGATAGCACTATCCTATGCAAAAGCAGGTAAGAACAGAGATCTCTCATTTTTTAATAAAATAGTTTGTTTAGATTGGAATTTATTTTAGGTGCTCACATTGCTCGAGTCCCTCTGATATGATGGATGGTCGAATCGGAGCTATAAAGTCTCTCTGATCGAACATAACCTCCAAATTCCGTGTCAGTACTGTCTTACACCTGCAAATTCGCTCTCGAACTTTACGGGCCTTTCAGAGATGCCGCGAAATCAAAACCAGCTTTGGTGATCGAAATGCTATCAGCTACTTGAGGAAGAAGGATAGCTCTAAGGGCAGCTGCTAGAGATGTGGCAGAAGGTAAACAATAAAATTTTGTGTTAGAGATGGTAAATCTGATAGAGATAGCAATTTTTATGCTTCCAGGGGCAGATATGTTAATGGTGAAACCAATCATGGCTTACATGGACATCCTGAAGCAAGTTAAAGACAAGTATCCAGAGTATCCCATGTTTGTTTATCAGGTGTCGGGAGTATTCCATGATATACAGTGCTGCTGACAGAGGAATAATCGACTTGAAGGATGGTTTGATGGAAATTTTGGGGTCCTATAGGCGGCAGGTTAGTGTATAGAGAGGCTCAAGTAATTGTGTGTCCAGGCACAGCGAGTAAAACATTTTAGCACTGCTTTGTTTTTTTAGGTGCTGATGTCATTATAACCTACTATACTCCTTTGATTCTGGAGTGGATAAAACTGAAGCATAAATTGTAAAATAGTAATGATGATTGACAATAATATTTTTAAAAATACTTCAAAACGTCACATGTAGATGTAGCTCTCTTTTTTAGAAATGAAAATGACATATATTTTATTATTGTTATTTAGTTGGGAATAGGTATACATATTTATAGTTCATAAGACATTCCTGTTGTTTATATATTTTTTTCCTTGTTACCAAAAAAATACAAACAAATAAATAAATAAATATTGTTTTATTAAAAAATATATCCTTAATAACAAAATTCAATTATATTTCCGATAAAATAATGAATTAAGGCAAGTATATTCATTCCCTCGATAAGTATCTGTTAGTTATCGGGAATAATAACCGGGGGAATGAAAATACCCACCCTAAATACAATAAAATTTTAAAAATTTATAAATATAATATTTTTTCATAACTATCACAATTTATACATCTGCAAATAATGAGCTAAATAATAGCAGAAGTTAGGATACTTATAAATAACACTAAATTAGAAAAGGATAGTAAGGAAATGTCTATACTGAGTGTATCATGATGACTGTTTTTATACAGGCTATGCACTTCCTGATAATTAAAAAAAAAAAGAAAAATCAAGAGGTGCAAATCGGTGATTTAGGAGGTCAATTATAGTAAACTTAGCAAAATAAGAAAAATTTATGGGCTGAAGTTTATAAATATTTTTTGAGTTAGTTAGGACATTTACTAACATGATACACCAATAACTAACAAAAAACAAAAAAAAAAAAGGTTGTTGAGAAAATTTAAAAAAAAAAATCAAAAAAAAAAAAACAAACATTGATGAAGCCATTAATTGAGTACAGTTACTCATTTGAAAAACAAATTTTTACCTTGAAACTACACTTTTTATAAATAAACCTATTGTCTCCATTTATAAAAAAATTTTTAGTTCTTGAGAGATTCGGGAAGGAGAGGGAGGATATGAAGAAATATAAAAAAAGAATTTCACTATATTCAAATTTTATAACATAACCTAACAAAAAAAAAGATCTTTTTTCACATTTTTGTTTTTAAGTTGTTCACTGTAAAAATACTTGACCTTGGCTTATATTTTATACACGAGCGTTCTCAAACTGATTGATATTGTAGTTTTCTGTCAAAAAACTTAAAAAAACGTTAAAAAGTTTTTTTTTTTCCACAATTAATTATTTTTTTTGTTCAGCAAGTGTTTTTGTCAGGGTTGGGTGATTTTATTTGGACCCCTTTTTTGAAGTACCACAATGACATTGCGGCGATATCTCAATAACAACTTGACCTAATAATTTGGGTTGGGAAAACATTAAATTTTTTTTAATTACAGTGACGGTAAAAAGCACATATTCAAAACCATTAACAAGCCATTCTGGTTAATATCACTAACTTCTAAGAAATGTTCTCTTGGAATACAAAAACTTTTAAAAACAATTTTATGTTAAAATATAAGTTAAAAATTAAACGTAATGACGTCGGACTCAAAAGCCAATATTTCAGAAAGTCAAAAACTATAAGGTCCTGGTTTACCATTGTTCAGAAGAACTTTTTCCATATTGACAGACAATTGTAATAAAATTTAGACACAATTGGAAATAAAAAAAAACAACAAAACTATATCTACAAAAATACCGACTAACAACCATTCTATCAATAGATCCACCAAGCCAATAAGTTTTTAAAAAAAAAAAACAAAAAAGCGACTAATTAACTTTGAACCCCCCAATGGCCCCTTTTAAAAATGCAAAATCCTTAAAAATCCCAATACAAAACCCTTTAAAACCTGTACAAATGGTCATGGACATTTTTAAACTACTTCAACGCTAAAAGGGTTTTTATGTGTAGTGACATACTGTATGTTTTAAAAGTTGGTCAGACGACATATCTTCAGGGTTTTTTAAAATTGGCACCATGGGGGGAAGTCCACGTTAGGGATGGGCTGGTATAAGTGTAGAATACCTTAAGGGAAAGAATTTTTTTATAAAAAGGGGGTTGATAGAAATCATATTTAAAAAAAAAAAATATTTTTTTTAAAACCCCGTTTTTTTGATTTATAATAAAATTAAAACCTACAAAAATTTTATGGGACATATATGTTTTTTTAAACCTTTTTAGTTTAAATTTTTTGCCAAATGAAATTTTTTGATTAAAATAAAAAAATCAAATTTCCCATTACCTTAAAAAAAACCCTAAAATTGATTTTTGATTATAATTCAAAAAGAAATGATTTGGGGAAAAGATTATATATAAATTTAAAGGTTTTCGTAAAAATACATAATTTGTCAAAAAAATTTTTTTTGAACTTTATAGTTTTTAGATATTGACGATAAATTTTCTTTACCCTAAATTTTGGTAAGGAACAAGATATAAAAAATATTTTTTTCGGGGTTTTGTTTGCGTCATTTAGCTACTTTTCTATGAAAAAAAATCATCCCAATGATTTAATTTTTTGAGAAAATTAACCTTTTCTGTCGGAATTTTCGAAAAGCCTCAGGGGCACAGGGAAACTAATAAATTTCAAATGATATTTATAAAGAATAGCTTTTTTTAACTAAAGTTTTTTAAAATCGGCTTAGCCTTTTGAAGATACGGGGTTTTTTTGGGGAAACCTTTAATTCCCCCCCACCACTTTATTTTTAGAGATACAGCAAAAAATTTTCAAAAAAGGTTTAAATTATTTATTTAAAAATCAGGTATTTTTTTGTTGGTTAAAATAAAAATTAGAAAAATATTTTTAATTAAATTGCATTCGCCCCCCCGGCCATTTCAGAAACTTTAAAAAAATTTTTTTTCTCTTTACCATTTTTTCTAAAAAAAAATTTTTCTCCCCGCTATAAACATTTTCCGGATACAGCGGGTCCTATCTTATTTGGAAACCCTCAAAAATCATACTGAATAAAATCATTTTTAAACATCTCAACCCTGATACAAAACCCGAGTCGTGAAACCCCCAAACTTTCCCAAAGCTGTTCTAAAAAAAAACTCTTCCATCCCCCCGGGAAAATATCCCCTATCCCAAGGGACATCCAGGGGCATAGCTTTAAAAACACTGTTATATCCATCAAAATCAGGTCCGGCTGGGG
Organism: Listronotus oregonensis; assembly: GCA_019359885.1. Taxonomy (NCBI): domain Eukaryota; kingdom Metazoa; phylum Arthropoda; class Insecta; order Coleoptera; family Curculionidae; genus Listronotus; species Listronotus oregonensis. The sequence continues at coordinate 2,815 of JAHBCN010027620.1, read as the reverse complement.
GTTGAAAACATAAAACTTAGGGGGATTGCTGGGAAGATTTGGTTAGGGAATGGTTCATCTGGTTGGGTTTAAGGAACGCCGAGAGATGAGGGTTGATTCAAGAGGTTGCGAAGCAGATACCCCGCAGGGCTCCATGTTGAGGATTAGGATGGCGGCGATGTATGACATCCCGGACATATCGCTGGTCTGAAATTAAGAAGAAAAAATTTAAAAATAATATAGGAACTCTGTAAAAATTTTGTTATTTTTACTTTTAAATAAAAATTTTAAAGTAGTAAGATATTTAAAAAATTTAGACCGTTAAAAACACTTTAAACATAAATGATAATTTTTATATTGAAAATTGAAATCTGTTTAAGCGTAAAAAAGATGTTTTTTCCCTTAGATAAAAATATATTTCAATTTTTTTTTAAATTTTTGGCCCTTTAAAAGGGAAACCCTTTAATTTAAAAGATATTTTTTTGTAAAAAACAGACAATTTTGTTTAGATATATGCCGATTATTTTTTTATGACAAAGTGTTTAAAAAACCCAAAAATGCCATTTTTTATATCAGGATGCAAAAAACCATCTATATCTCTAATAGTTAGGGGTTTAATTTCGGCACTTTTGGCTGAAATTTTCCCAGGCTTATTTCTCGGGTCCTCGGGGTTGTCGAGAATTTACAAATTCGGTCTAACCCTTGCCCGGGGTGGCAGATTTTTGGGGGAGGGGATTTGGGGCAAACTGAAAACTTGTCATATATTCTCAACACCAACGGGGGAAAATGAAACCCGCCCAAAAGGTGGGGCAAATAACCCCCAAATTTTTTTTTTCCCAAAATTTTTTGACAATTGCAATTTTTATATGTTGTAGTTGAATGTTTAAAAAATTTAAAAAAACGCCAGACGATTTTGTGGGTTTTAACCTTGAAGGGGTGCAAAAAAGTTTTAAAAAAATAAAAAAATGGTTTTTGGGGAACTTGAAATTTTAATATATTATTTATAACTAAAAATAAGATTCTAAAAAAAAACAGATCATTTGGTGGACCTTCCCTTTCCAGGTGATCTAAAAAAAAAATTTTATGTATATGTGCGACTGAGAAACGCATAAAAGCTCAGTGTAAGAAGAACGTTTTCGGGATGTTTGCTTCTTTTCCCGGGTTTCTATTGACTATAGCCCGAGGTTTCTATGGAATTTCGAGTAAAGAAAATTTTAAAAAAGGGAGTTTCGTAAAATGGTTTAAGTAAAAATCAAAATCAGACTACAACATAAAAATTGCATATTCCCTCAAATTTTTTGGAAAAAAAAATTTTAAAAAAAAGGGGGTGATAAAGCCCGCTACTCACCAGCCAGGTCTCAGTTTGTTTGGGGTTAATAGGAAGAAATTTGAAAGTTTTCAGCTTTCAAATACCTCCCCAAAAATTTGGGGCCAGCCCCCAGGATAATTTTTGAACTTTGTTTTTATTATGGAAACAGGGCCAGAGGCTTCCGTGGCCTGCGTCGAGATAAAAGGGGTACCACTGCTTTGGCCGTGCCGCCCCGGCCCCCTTTAAAAAACAAACGGCAAACAAATAGTTTTTATTTTATAATTTCAGACTAAATGTGGTTTCTGAGTTTCTACGTTCCCCGAAAAAAACCCCCAAACCCCCGGGAATTCTCGAGCCGAGAATTCCGGAATGAACCCTACTAGGTACAAAAGGTAAAAGTCTGTCTTTATGACATTAGTTTTAAAAAGAAATGTTCATAATTGTGTTGACAAATTTCAATAGTTTTTTACCGTTGAGTTAAATAAAATTTTTTAAAAAATGCCCATGTTTTCTTTGAAGGGAAAAGGCCATATTCAGAAAAATAAAAAAGATAGAAAGCTGTAACTGTAAATTGCATCATTATATGAAAAAAAATTTCTTAACCCTAGACGATTTTTAACAAAAATTTTTCATAATATTAGAATTATATCAAAAATACTTTTATAAAAAAACATTTTTTAATTAGGTTTAAAATGATTTTATTTTAAAAAGTACAAAGCTGAAAGCTGTATTAGTTTAAAAAAATTTTCTAGGAAAAACCGCAATTTTTATTCAATTCTATAAATTTTTAATTTATAAAAAAAAATTTTGCAATAAGAGGGAAATTTACATTTTTTTTTTTTTTTTGAGTTTTGAGTTTTTATTTTTATATTTCCAACATTTCCATATATTTTCAATTTTCCATATATTTCCCCAAAATATATTTCCCGAAATTTTCCCTCACTAACCCCAAAATCAACTTTTTAAATTTTCTGTTCTCATATAAGGAACCCCATACATTACCTAAAACATACATATCAGCAAAGAAGTCAGCACATCAGTAAGGCCCTCCTTGCAAATATACAAAATTTGGAAAAGTCCGGAAATTCCAATTAAAATCCATATCTTTCAAACAATTAATACAATAATGCATTAGAAAAATAGCTCAACTGAAAATCTTTCTTTAAACAATGTTTGAGAAGGTCTCTTGTTCAATATAATCTATAAATTTTCATTGAAAAAACTAGAATAATACAGAAGAATAATGATGACCCTCCCGATCATTCATACTCACGGAGGGGGGTATTCAACCTATTTTGAGCTCTTGTTAAGCATATTTCATATAACTGAGGGTATATTGGGGTTCATTCCTATTGCAACTCCAAACCTTTCCCCCCAACACTGGGGGGCCCCGCCACCAAAGCCTTGAGTTTTTTTTTTTTTTTCCCTAAAATTAACAGGACACATTAAATATAATCACAAATTTTAAAAATATTCATTATCTCTATTGTATGATGTTTTTTTTACTTTTGGGTCCGGGGGAAAATA
>JAHBCN010027619.1:0-10101 GCA_019359885.1 Listronotus oregonensis | reverse complement strand
TCTTTGGCCATAAATTTTACCAATTACCGTAAACGCCTTCTATATTCAATAATAATTGTTCCCCAATTGTACTTTTTATGCCAAATTCACATTTATGTTTATCAAAAATTGCATTAAAATGATTAAGCATAAACATTGTGACATTGCTCATAATTTCACTTGATCTTATTAGATAATCAATGGAATCTTTATTTCCATAGTCTTTTGCCAGTAAAAGAATTTCATGAGAATGAACAAGGGGTTCAGTTTCACAACATCTGACAACGTCGGCTTTTCGTTGGTAGGTTACGTTTACGAGGCATACGCGTTGGTTTATAAAAATTTTACAGAAATCTTTTTTATATTTCATTAAATAAATCAATAAATCATTATTTAGTTTATGTTTTCCTAAACAGATGGCCGACGCTAGCGCTCGAAGCGGCTAAAACATTTGTTGGTCTTTTTACTTCCCATAAGCTTATGTATCTTCCCAAAACACTACTCAATCAACGCTTAAAGTTATTTTTTTTTAATTGGATAATTGTTAATTACCAAAACTGTTTTAAAATTTCATTTTCATTGTACATTAAAAAAAAATGTTTAAATAATTGTCGTAAAAATTTCTCGCTTTGTGAAGCCCTTCCTATATACATACCTAACAAGATCACGCCATAAATGTTTTAAAAAGTTTAATTCTTTGTGTATAGTAATTAGTAATTTTAAAACAAAAAATTAAAAATTAGAGTAATATTGTCAAAGTTATTAAATTATTCTAAACAAAGGATTCAAATTTATTAAACTTTTATGGTGTGATCTTGTTAAGTATGTATATGCCGTAGACAGAATATAAAACCTGTCGTTTTATAAAACGCCTAGTCGTTTTATAAATGGCGGCCAGGTTGTCAAATATTAATTATCGGTTCATTATTTTGCTATCTGGCTAGCTATTTTATAAAACCACTAGGCGTTTTATAAAACGACAGTGACTACTCAGCCAGACTATCAAACGCTAAGAAAGTAAGTTATCGTTTGACATTGTGGCGGCTGATGCATTTTAGCCAGCATTAGCCAGATTGTCAAATTTGACCCATTTATTATTCTGGCTCGTAGAAAGGTGTTTGTGTTTAGTGTCTGCTCTTTTTTATAATATAATTTTAGTTTTGTAAGTTTGTTTCGTTTTAAACTGTAGAAATATGAAGCCTGTGAAAGTAGCAGCTGCGGGGGTTGATAAAAACTACAAAGAACACAATGTACAATTGGCCAAAAACGTGCAGCTGACCAAATGGAACTAAAAACAAATTGAAGGATTTGCAAGTGGGGGAGCACCTGAGGCATCTGTGGAAATTTGATAGGGGTCCCCTTAACCCAAAAGGAGTACTAGGAAACATTTTGAATATACAAATGGGGTATACCAGATAGGTACAGAGCATGGTCGCCTTAATCGATGGTTTTCCAGAGACGAATTAAATCCAGTTGGCAATTCTAATTTTAATCCGTTTGTTAAATCAGATGTTAATATCACCTTAAGGGAAGCAGTTTCTAAGATTTCGCAATTTGAAGGACAAGGATTTAAAAAATGTCAGTGCAAACCTAATAAACTGCAATGCTGCACTAAGAGATGCCTTTTTTTGAAGGCTCACGTAAAATTTACAAGTAGGTTTCAGTGGCTCATGTTCCAATAAATGATTTTTTAAAAATTAGAACTTAATATGTTGTTTTTTTTTTTTAATTTAAATATGCTTATGTAAATTTACATAGACGAGTATGAGAATATTATTTTTTCTTCGAATTTTTAGTATCTTTTGTTAATAAATAATACATTTTTATTTATTTGTTTTCTTCATGGAATAAAGGGTATTAAAATATTCCTTTAAGTGTCTTATAGGTACAAAGACATTTTTTTATACCTACTTAATGCTGTCAAACATGTATCTTTATCTGTGGATCAATATATTTTATTAAATATTTTTAAATACAATTCGTATTTTAAAACCCAAAAAGTACTTCACCCGCCAGAATGTTAAACGGTAAAAACTTTATCGATTAATAATTTGGCTGAGTAGTCACTGTCGTTTTGGAAAACCGGAACGGACCTACTATTCATTGCGCAAATTCCGCGGGGCCAACCCCCCTATTCCCGCTGCCCTGCATGCCTGGACAATTTTGTTCTACAGTATTGGGCTTCCATACACCTTTAAACTTCCTTGGGTATACCAGATAAGTACAGAGCATGGTCGCCTTAATCGATGGTTTTCCAGAGACGAATTAAATCCAGTTGGCAATTTAATTTTAATCCGTTTGTCACACCAGATGTTAATATCACCTTAAGGGAAGCAGTTTCTAAGATTTCGCAATTTAAAGGACAAGGATTTAAAAAATGTCAGTGCAAACCTAGTAAACTGCAATGCTGCACTAAGAGATGCCTTTTTTTGAAGGCTCACGTAAGATGTACAAGTAGGTTTCAGTGGTCCATGTTCCAATAAATGATTTTTTAAAAATTAGAACTTAATTTGTTGTTTTTTTTTATTTAAGTATGCTTATGTAAATTTACATATACGAGTATGAGAATATTATTTTTTCTTCGAATTTTTAGTATCTTTTGTTAATAAATAATACATTTTTATTTATTTGTTTTCTTCATGGAATAAAGCGTATTAAAATATTCCTTTAAGTGTCTTATAGGTACAAAGACATTTTTTTATACCTACTTAATGCTGTCAAACATGTATCTTTATCTATGGTATCAATATATTTTATTAAATATTTTTAAATACAATTCGTATTTTACAAACCGACTAAAGTACTTCACCCGCCAAAATGTTAAACGGTAAAAACTTTATCGATTAATAATTTGGCTGAGTAGTCACTGTCGTTTTATAAAACGCCGAAATAGCTTTTTTTATTTTGGTTTTTTTTAATATCAATTGCAATTTTTATTGGCAGAAAAAATCCTTAAAACTCCTTTCTTAGATTTGCATTAAATTTGCTAGAAAATGCTGTCAATAAGAAGTCTGAGTCAAAAGAAAGACAAAAGTGCTCCTTTCATTAAAATTTAAAATAAAAAGATACTACAATGGATCTTCGATTAGTTTCATTCCTTCGAATTCTTTCCAGAAATTATTATTTAACTCATTTCTCGGGATCTGGTTATCTCCTAAGTATTGTTCGAATATCTATATTCAGCTTATCCAAACCGATAATTACAAAGAAAATTGGTTTTTGTTTATCATTAAATGTCTGGATTTCGAATCCAGGGACCATTTTCATTTTATTAAGTACAAGGGTAGTGATCTTTTATAGTGTACATAAATTTTATTACGTATTTAAAAACAGATAGTAAAATAAAATCGTTTAGCTTGCCAGTGGCATTGCAAAGTGCGAGTAGGCCCTACACCAGTACAATTAAGGTGGCCCCTAAGTTATGCGGATTTCTGGGACATAGAAAAACCATTTTATCACGAGTAAGCGAATAGATTTTTTTCCATTTATAGCTCAATGTTATGATAAATCAAGTTAACTTTCTTACGTGATCAACATATTCTTCCTCAAAGAGGTGTCCAACAAGGGGATTCTCTTGGACCAGCTCTTTTTAGTTTGGCAATTCATCTAGAAATAAATCTTTGATATCTAAATGACGGTGCACTTGCTGGAAACCGAAATTCGGTTTTAGATAATTTTCATAAAATGATCAGAGGAAGTAAAGATTTGGGCTTAAATTTAAATTTTGGTAAGTGTGAATTAACTGTTTTATCTAAAGATCATTATAAAACACCATCATATTTTTTGAGTGTTGTTCCTTAACTGTCAGTAATTCCCATTTTAAATTTTAATTTATTAGGAAGTGCTTTTTCGTCAAATGAAATTGAATATTCAATTAATGAATATTTTTTTTTTTTAATCTCTTAGCACCAAATTAAAATTTATGGACCCGCGTAATTCTTATTATTTACTATAATATTCCTTTGCTATACCTCGAATGTCTTATTTGTCAAGATGTTCACCTTGCTGGAAATCTCCAGATTTACTTCGTGAATTTGATAATGTATTTCAGAGTTTGGTTCAAGACATAACAAATTGTGATATTAAATTAAATTATTGGTTACGAAGCACTTTTTCAATAAAATTTGGAGTTCCCGGGATAAGAGATACATCCACACTGTCGATTTCTGCCTTTTTAGGATCAATTAATGACGTATCAGATTTAGTTTCCAAAATTTTACCTTCCTCTATTCTTGCGACAGTAGATAATGATTTCGGCAATTGTTTTGATAAATGGTTATCTGTTTGCAATCTTCAAAATCAACCACAAGAATTACCAAAAAACAAAAACATTTTAACTTTTTGATTTGCCAAACTCGTCACAAATATATTACAAACATATGCCAGACAAGTAAAGATAAGGCACGTCCACTTGCTCTTCAGGCCCCTGAAAGTGATGCTTGGATTAACGCACTTCCATCTTCGGCCTTGGGAAATTTGTTAGATAACAAAACATTCCATATTTTAATCGCTCTCAGACTTGGTCTGCCTGTGTGTGGACAGCACACCTGCGTTTGCGACGAAAATGCTGATATTTATAGCCTACAGAGGTTAATCTACAAAAAAAGGCAGTGCGTTCTTCTAGACACAGTCAGATAAATGACATTATCAAGAGAGCTCTGATTTCAACTGAAAACCCTTCCGTGATAGAGTCTCTTGGAGTTTGCAGAAGCGATGGAAAACTTGTAAATGGATGACCTTAATTCCCTGGAAATATGGAAAACAATTACTTTGGGTCGCTACTTGTAGCCATACACTTGCAAAATCCTATCTGGATAAAACTTCTAATTTAGTAGGTGCGGCTGCTCGTCTTGCCAAGAATAAAAAATATTTAAAATATAAAGAGCTTGAAGACCGCTTTATCTTTATTCTTTTTGCTGTAAAACCTTTTGGTCCTTTGAGTGATGAGGCTAAGGGTTTTACAAATGAAATTTGCAAAAAAAATCCATGCAAAAAATCTCGAAGTTTCGTTATCCAAAAATTTGGTTTAGCTGTGCAACGGGGTAATGCAGCATCGGTACTAGGTACAATCCAGGAAGACCTAGGACTTGATAAAGTTTTTAAATATAAATTTAGTTATTTAGTTAATTCTATAATATTGTAATTTTGAATTTATAACATGATATATTTTAATATTTGATAACTTTCTGTAAAATAAAAATGTATTCTGCTGAAAAAAAAATTACCCCGGATTTATATTATCTTTAATAAATATTTAAGTACCTAAAAAAATTCTTCTATAAATTTTAATTTTTCTATGCAGTTTAACAGTAACAAAATAATTTTTATTTTAAAATTCGGGATTATGCGGCAATGCAACAAGTAGAACTTGTTGAAATTACGGCATGATTAGGGAAAATAATGGAAGTTTATAGGATAAACTTGGCAGGCAACTAAATATTGCTTTAAAAGACCGTTTTTAAAAGGGACATTACACAAAGCCCACGCTTTTTACTTTATTTTAAAAATAATTAGGGGGTTAGATTCATATTTTTTTTTATCTTCTGATGAAATAGCAAACAAAGTGGGAAGTTCGGAACTTTTTCAGATAAACGGTAAAGGCATGCAAAAAGCAATTTGTACAACTCCATTGCTGCTACAGAAAGTATCATCACCTGTAAAAAAAGAGGTCTCTTACAGCTCAGTTGGCAAAAGCGAAAAGCATACATGTAAGAGTGGAGTCAATAATTAATTAAATGGATCTTTTTTGGATGAAAAACAGGATGCTAGAAGTTTTGGGATACATCATTCCTTAAATATGGAAATATTACTCCCCAAGGAATGTCGGATTTGGAATATTATTTCACTCTAGCTAACCAAGTTTCCGAGGAGAGGTGGCCGATTTCATAATCTTCTCTAAAGAACATTTCAGAGAGTTTTAGTAGGATAATGTCTGGACAATTTGCTGGCCACTACAAAAACCTTGTAGGTCATTTTCAAAAGTAAAACCCACAAGATTAAACGATTCTTTGTCCTGTAGTACATGGCCGTTTATATGTAACGGATGAGCACTGGCAGGCTTTTTTTGCGACAGCAAACATGACTGTGTTTTCGAGGCATTAAACCGAACAGGATTTTTGGCGCCCCAATCCAAGATAAGTTTGAAGTCTTGTGAAAGAGATATCTGCATTGACCTGCGCTTGTTTTCCAAATCAGAATTACATGGTGGCTTAAGAAATTGAATACTAGAGTGGAGGGTACTATCGTCAGCAAAACTATGAATGGAATTGATTGTGGAAGAGAGAAGATCGTTAATGTGTAGAAGAAACAGCGTGGGTGCCAGCACTGAGCCCTGGGCACCCAGCATTAATTTGGTAGAAGCTGGAAGAATGACCTTCTACAGTAACTGATATGCGTCAATTAGAAAGGAAACTGGAAAGCCAAGAGCAAAGCTTAGGTGAAAGACCGTAAGAAGAAAGTTTGTTAAGAAGCCCATCATGCCGCACCTAATTAAAAGCTTTAGATATGTCAAGAGCAACGATCTGGGATTCACCAAGAAACTCAAGGGACTTGTTCCAGTTATTTAAGACAAAGGAAAGAAGATCGGCTGTGGATCTTCTGTGCGGAATCCATACTGTTTGTCATGTAAAATTTTGTGCTTCTATTAGGGGGGATTTTTTCGTAACAGCGACCATGATAAGATTTTACTAATTAATTTTTCGTACTGTTCCTTTATTAAATCGTTTTTCGGGGTTTTAGATGCTCCCTTTTAAGTTTAAAAATAATTTTTAAAACATGTAAAATGGTCAGCTCTGCTTAAACCTAGAGGTAAAAAACTGTAAAATATGGCGCGCTGCATTGTTTCAAAGCGTTCTATTATTAGAGACGTCACGAAGAACTTTAAAAGAAACATAAACTATAACGGTCTACATAAATCTTTTGTATAGATGTTAAAAGAGCCACTTTTAGTCGATGTAAATTGTTTATGCCTCGAACGGTGTATAAACGTTTATTTAAGCGTTTAAAGAGAATTGTCATTGAAAATACATTCGATCGTTAATACGAAATTGTGGAAAGCGGTTATGTTGTCCCGATTACACAGTAAACTACACATTATGTAAACCATCAACATGACACAGCACTGGAACACAATATTGGATTGGGCGCCAAAAATCTTGTCCAGTTTAATGCCACCAAAATAGAATCATGTCGGCTGTCGCGAAAAATGTCTGCGAGCACTTGTCCTTTACTTATAAGAGGCCAAGTTTTTTTTAAGTTTTCCTTTTTTTATCTTGGGACAGTCCACGAAGGCTGATGACTAAGTACTAACGTACCGTGGATGCCTTAAGTGTGGTGAGAGGGAGTTTGTTTAAACGGGACATAAAGATTGAGAGGAGAAGGAAAAACTTTTGCGGGCAGCAGATTCCATAGTCTTAATACTCTGGGGATAAAGAAACGAAGAAAGCGGGAAGTTCGGGGCCTCTCTAACTGAACTGAAAAAGGATGCATAAAAGTTGCACTACGTGTTGCTTTGCTGGGAGCTGCCAGAGAAGGAATTATACTGGCCAACTCCTCCTAGCGGAAGCTGTGAAAATAGCTATAGAAGGGGGTTGTAGGGGGCGCCATTCTCCAGACGTGGAAATCTTTAAATTAAGGAGGTCTGATTTGGGATCAATACAGTATACAGATTGAGAGAGAAATATTTTCTGGCTCGAAAGAAATCCAAGCTTTTTTGAAGCATCGAGCTATGGACAGTTGAGGTATTCTCCAAAAGAATCGCCGACTAAGACAAACGACTCTTTGTTCTCAGAACTTGGTCAGCTATATGTAACGGAATGAGATTGGCAGAACTTTTTCGCGACAGCAACATAGATTGTGTTTTTGAGGCATTAAACTGAACAAGATTTTTTGCGCCCCAATCCAAGATAAGTTTGAGGTCTTGTGAAAGAGATATCTGCATTGACCTGCGCTTGTTTTCCAAATCAGAATTACGTGGTGGCTTAAGAAATTGAATACTACAGTGACGGGTACTATCGGCAGCGAAACTGTGAATGGGATTGATTGTGGAAGAGAGAAAATCGTTAAAGTGTATAAGAAACAGCGTGGAGCACTGAGCCCTGGGGCACCCAGCATGCTGGAAGAGTGACCATCTACAGTAACTGATATACGTCGATTAGAAAGAAAACTGGAGAGCCAAGAGCAAAGCTTAGGTGGAAGACCATAAGAAGGAAGTTTGTTAAGAAGCCCGTCATGCCAGACCTGATCAAAAGCTTTGGATATGTCAAGAGCAACGATCTGGGATTCACCAAGAAACTCAAGGGACTTGTTCCACTTGTGTGAGACAAAGGAAAGAAAATTAGCTGTGGATCTTTTATTAAAGAGATACTTTTAAACTTCTGTTAATTACCAGCTTTTGATTGCAAGCTCAATAATCTTCAAGTGGTATTTTAATAAACAAAAAAAATTGCGGAAAAACTGCAAAGTACAATAAAGCAAAATTACACCTTTTTTTTAAGCTTTGCAGAAGCGAAGGTGGAAAGTTCGGAGCTTCTCCAGTTGGACTGTAAAGGATGCATGAAAGCGGCACTTCGCGTTACTCTATTGAGAGCTTCTAGTAAAGGAATTTTATTGGCTAATTCCTTGAAGCAAAAGCCGTAAAAATCCCTGAACAAAGCCACAGGTGTCCCACAGCATGTCGGCAGGCAAAAGAAATTAATTGGTGGAGTGGAGTCATTACAAACACGAACGGCACATATTTGTATGAAATCAATAATACTTTTTTACCTTAGATATTTAAAAAACAGAATTTAGGCCTTTAGAAGCTGCTGTGGCTATGGCTATAATGTGTCTGTGCTATTTAAGTTTATTCTTGCAACTAAAGTCCACAAGAATAAATAATAATTTTTGTTCTACAGAACTTGGCCGCCCATAGATCAAAGGTTCGTATTGGCAGAATTTTTTCACGACAGCAAACATAATTGTGGTTTGGAGGCCCTTAAATTGGACAAGATATTTGATGCCCATCCAATGCTTTTGAACTGCTTATCTCGGCCCAGAATTAAAATTATTTTTTTGAACATAGAAACCCGTACTTCCGGAGTTCCATGTTCACTATTTATAATTTTAATTTAACGCTGAAAATGGGCCTCCGCGTGACATTTTGGTTGCGCGCTCGGCGCCAAAACCGAGTACGTCACACTAAATATTTTTTTTAGGGTATTCAATATTAATTGAAAATTTTTGAAAAATTTTGGTGTATTTAGAACACTTCAAAGAATTTATTTTTGTTAAAAATTTAACTTAAAGTAAGTTTTTTTACTTTACACTTTAATCCTCATTGTAAATTTAAAAAAAAAGGCTTTAATAATTGTCGTATAAATTTTTTACTTCGTGAAGCCCTTCTTTATACATACTTAACAAAATAACGCCATAAAAGTTTTAACAATTTTAACCATTTGTTAACAATAATTTTATAACTTTGACAAAAAATGAAAAATCAGAGTAATATTGTCAAAGTTATAAAATTATAATAAACAATGCATTCAAACTTTTATGGCGTGATCTTGTTAGGTACGTATATAAAGAGGGCTCCACAACGCGAAAAATTTTTACAACAATTATTTAAACATTTTTTAATGTACAATGAACAAAAGTTTGAAACAATTTTGTTAATTAACAATTAACAAAATTGAAAAACTAACTTTTAGTTAAATTTTCAACGAAAATAAATTTTTTAAAGTGTTCTAAACACACCATAATTTTTTAAAAGTTTTCAATAAATATTTAATGCCCTAAAAAAATTTAGTGTGACGTACTCGGTTTTGACGCCGAGCGCGCAATCAAAAATGTCGCGCGTAGGCCCAGCGTTAAATTTAAAGTATAAATAATAGAGATAGAACTCCGGGAGAAAATTTTTATCGGAAATTTCCTCCCCTTCAAGGATCTTTTTTGCAATTTCCGCTATCTTTTATGGTTTTTAAGTTACTATCAAAAATAGAAATGGCTTTTTTTTATTTCGTTTTTTGTTAATAACAATTGCAATTTTTATTGGCAGAAAAAATCCTTAAAACGCCTTTTTCAAATTTACTTACCGCGTCAAATGAGCTATAGCTCATATTTTTCGAAGCCTTCTAACTATTTTTC
>JAHBCN010027618.1:0-10011 GCA_019359885.1 Listronotus oregonensis | reverse complement strand
AAAAACGGCCGTTTACTTTTTGCACAATCGTCATCGTAGTATTATTAGTACTTAGGGGTTTTTAACCCCCAAAAAAATTAAAGGGGCCCCAAAAGGGAGTTTTAAAAATTTTGAAAATTGCGTTTGAAAACCTGCATTTCTCAGATTTTTTTTTGGATATGTGGGGAAAGATCAAAAAACCCCAAAATTCTTCAAGGTTAACTCAAAACAGGGTTTTACCGTTACCAATAAAAAAATTAACCCCAAATAAGTTTATGAAATTAAGTTTGGCCTTCTTTTACTGCTTCACAAAAAAAAAAAGGGAAGAAGGGGGGGGCCTCTTTTTTTTTAAATTTTAGCGGTTTTAAAAAAAAACCCCTGAAAACATTACAATTTTTTGGGGAAGATAAAATTGCGACATTTTGCAGGCCCTGCAGCATTGGTGCATTTTTAGACCCCCCAAACCCTTTTAAAAAACACTGCGTGGCACGCGGACACTGCGAAATACTCTGCAGTGCCTTAAATAAAATGTGTACACATATTGCAGACAGTGAGAAACCCCTGGTTTAAAATATCTATTAAGGGTGTGCGAATAGCGTTCGAATCGAATAACCAGTTCGATTCGATATTCGAATTGAATAATTTGAAAATCCTATATATTCGAAATCTTTAAATAATTCGTCAACTTACAGGACAAGACTAGTGGAAATTATGTGAAATGTATTTAGATATTTAATAGAAAATGAAATCAAGATTACTATATTATAGAAAAGAAGTGTTATTAAGTAATAATTTTTTAATATTAAATTGCAGCTGGGAGAAAACAGTACTCAGAAATTTGGAGGTTTATGAAACAGTCAGCAGTTAACTGGCGGAAAAAAAAAAGATAGTTTGCGAAATGAAATTTCCCAAAAAATGGCGCTATATTTAAACTTTGATTTTTAAAAAACCTAACAAGTCCACTTACTTGGTGGGAAAAAAAAGAAAACAAAAGGTTTCTGATTTCAACTATGGAAAAAAGAAGATATTTAGAAATACCCTGTATTTCCCCGGGGAGAGACTGTTTTCAACCCCCGGAAAATTGTTACTGAAAAACAAAAATCATTATCACCTATTAGGTCTCCAAATTTTTTTTTTTAAGTAAAAACTTGAAATGAAATTTATTTTTTTAAAAGTTTTTCAAAAATTTTTTTTGTTTTCTTTATGCAGTTTATATTAAGTTTTTTTCAATTTTAAAGGTAAAATTTAAACCTAAATGTGATAGTTTAAAATTTTTAACATAAAAAACCCCAAAATTCCCCAAAAATTCAAAATTTTTAAATTTTGGGGGAAAATTTGAAATTTTTTTAAAAAAACCCCAAAAAATTTTAAAAAAATTTTAAAATTTTTCGAAATGTTTCAAATTTTTCAAAAAAAAAGAATAATTCAAAAATACGAATTAATCGCACATCACTAATATCTACTTTCAATCGGGGTTTTTTTTTGACTATTTTACCCCAATTTCTACTATACTTTATTTTATTAAATGTAGTAAATTTTGTATTTTCTCTTCCTTTAAAAAAAGCTACTTTCAATGGCAAACATGTTAAAGGGGTAATAGTTGAAAAAAACTTTTTGCAGGGTAAAGGCACAGGTGAATGCTGTAATAAGGCCCTGAATTTTTTTTTAACATCTGCATGGCGGCATCTTAAAACCTTCCCCAAACAAAAAAAAAATTTTTTTAAAAAAAATGACCATATGTTATAAAAATGTTTTTTAAAAACAATTTTTAAAATTCGCTTACATTTTCTGTAGCTTGCTTTAATCCCCCTAAAACTAACCAAAACTAACCACCACTAACCACACATTATTATTAGTATTTGTTGTTGCTGTTACATAATTGTTAATAAATAATTATAAAAAATATAATAATTTCCAAAAGAAATTTTTTCCCTTTATTCCTCAAGAAACAAAAAAGTTGTATTTCTTTTTCCAAAAAAGATCTAATGAATTTAATCAAGTTATGGCTAAATTAGCTCTATTACCCCCAAATTACAAAAAAATTAGGTACAGGATATTTAAGATATTTCCGAAAAAAATTTTTTTTTTTTTAAATTTAAACACCCTATATCTTGAAAACGAAAAATTTACACTAAAAAGTAAGACATCTAAGGAATTAAAAGAAGGAAATCGAAAAAAACAAAGTCTTTTTTTAACTTTAAAATAATAAAAATAAAAAAAA
This sequence comes from Listronotus oregonensis, assembly GCA_019359885.1. NCBI lineage: Eukaryota > Metazoa > Arthropoda > Insecta > Coleoptera > Curculionidae > Listronotus > Listronotus oregonensis. Next base: position 7,811 of record JAHBCN010027618.1, on the reverse strand, counting down.
TAAAGGTTAAAGGTTTATTTTTTGTAAGTAGGAGTGGAGAGCAAGCATTAATTAAAGGATAATTTGAGCTTATTACTTCTAGTTACCAAATAGGAAAATTCAATTTTTGAAGACATTTAATACTTTTTAAAGGGATTTTGTTTCTTAATGATTTCCCCTGACAATTAAAAAGTGGATGGGTAAAGTTCCATATTCACCGCATAATTTCTCGATTTCTCAAAATAAATAATATTAATTTTTTTTATAATTCAAAAATTTTTTTCTGTGTGAATGTCATAAAAAAAATATAACTGAAATTTTGGTTGTGGCTGTGTGCATAAGAATTTAGGGAATGAAGAGACTTTGTATTTCTGCAAATTTTATTTAAAAATCCTACCAGGCCTTTCGGTAAAACCATCATCAGTGCTATCACAACAAGAAATGAACTTTAAAAAGTAAATTGAAAAACTGTTAGAATATTTTAAAAGGAAATTGCCCAAAAATCTTTATTTTAATGAATTCTTTAAATTTTAAATTTATTTTACGTAAAAAATTAAACTTTAAATATAAAAAATCTAATTGAAGTGATGAATTTAACTAGACTTGTATGGAAAAGGAATAAGCAAAAGAAAAGTTAAAAACCCTTACTCGTCGTCAAGCTGGAGCCATAGCAATTTGAGCCAACAAAACATGTAGGGGCTTTAGTAAACTATCACATTATTACACAAAATAAAATAAAAGTCAAAAATATTAATATATGTTACATTTTTTCCCCCCCTTTAAAGGGGAATTTTTAAAAAACTATACCATTTTGTGGAAAAAACGGGTTATGTTGGTTAAAAAAAGTTTAGGTTAAAAAGAAAACCATTTTCAAGGGTATAGAAAAGGATGTACTACTCCGAGGTTTTTGGTGTGGTTGTTGTTAGGGAAATGTAAATTTATAATGGTTCAATGGCTGTGTTTGAGAAATTAAATTAAAATAAATTTTAAAAATTTTGATTATTTGTTTAACTTTAATATATTAAAAATCTTTCTCCTATTAAAGTTATCCTCCCCGACGGGGTTAAAGAATTCAACCATTTTTTCTACATTAATTCCTTAAAAAGAACAGTTGGTAGCATTTTGCAAATGAATCGCAGAGGCAAGTTGTTGTGGGTAAGTTGCGGAGTTGGAAATTTTCCGTTGGGGGCAATTGAACCGGTCGTCGTTCAGGTAACAGAGACAATTGTTGCTTGCTAGAAGACGGTACAATGGGCCTTGAGGCGTTTTCTGTGTTCAAAGGTAGATGAATTTTGGGATAATAATTTGCTTGATAAGTCCTTCTTAAAACTTGTACAGCTTTCTAGACCTTCTGCAACAGATGATGACTTCAACCTCCAAGTCTTTTAATATTTTCCTTCTCCAGAATTAGCTAACATTGTAGCGAGGAACGCAAAGCTTGTCCCGTGTAAAGTTCTGGGTTTGGAAAAAGGTAAATAGGCAGCTATTTCCGAGGGATCTTGCCAAAAAATATTTATTCATGCACTGAACAGTACAAGCCCAAATTTTTTTTAATTAAAAAAAATTTCTGTGTGGGGTTTCGGGCTTTCGTAAACTGGAATACTTTCTATACAAAGCTAGATATTTTCCCCTTTTCAATTTCCTCGGAAATGACAAAAAATTCGGCTAGAAAGGTTTTTGGAAATCTGGAATATTTCAATTTTTAAAGATTCCCCTTATCTCAATATTATCAATGCTAATTTTTTATCAATTCCTTTTCGACGACACGCCACCAGCCTTTTGTCCCGAAAGGCTATTTAACCTTAAATTTTAAATTTTTAAAAATCTTTTGGGTCTAAATCCCACATTTTTTCTTCTTCAAAAATGATGTAACTTTGAAATATTTTAAATCCATGTTCTTTTCGATTTTAAGACACTTTTTAACATGGAATACCTTGACCATAAAATTATTGGTTTTACATGTTTTAGCAAGTTCCGCAAAATATGCCATAAAAAATTCTTCTTTCAACTTTTTATTTTTTTCGCCACACGCTTGTAAATGCTGTATATTCTTTCTCACCTGTGCCTCAAATTGGACGGCAACAAATCTAAATTTGCTATTTGGCTTCTTTGAGAAAATTGGAATTTTCAAAAAAAGGGAAAATTCTCCTCTTGGTTTCCGAAAAAAGGGCTTTTACTTTGATCTTTTATTAATATAGACACCGGCACCGGTCAAAACTAAAAACTGACAAGAAGTTTAATATATAAGGGTGTTTGAAACAATTTTTTTAAAACAATATTAATTTTTAGTGAATATTTTGTTGATTTTAAATAATTTGTACAAAAAAGAATACTATGCCAAAAAATAGAATTATACTAAGTCAAACTTCAGAATTAAAAACATTTTAAGTACCTGTTTAAGGGGGAAATTTTTTTTTGCAAAAAAGGTTTTTTTGGGCAAAAGGTTTTTTAAAAAAATTTTTAAAAATTAAAAAGGCCGGCCGGGGGTGTGAACGTATTTTCTCTCGTTTAAACCGCCCCAAACCAAACAAAAAAATTCTTTGTTTTTGCCCCCATAAAAACTAATATTGTATTTGATTTTAAATATTTAAAATAACAAAATGTTTTTCCCCTTACCGACAACAATTCACACATACCGTCGATTATCTTTCCATTCCCCTAGACTTCCCCCATTAATCCGCGGCCGCTATTTATAAACCTGTCAATCCCTTTTTTAACCCCATGCCGGTCGCATTGTTCTTCCGGCACAAAGAAAACGACAAAAACAAAAATTATTAGACAAGGGGCATAATTTAAGCAGACATTCTAGGAACAATAATAAGAAGAGATTTTTTCATAATGTGGCTGCCGCTTTCCCGGGGGCACCAGCCCCTCATCTGATGAGCATGGACGGGAACAGGTGTCCCCCGGGTTAAAAAAAATACAGAACAAAGATTGAAATTTTGGTGTTACGAAATTTTATTTAAAGATTTCTTAGAATAAAACCGGTGTTTTTTATACGCGATACTCCCGACCCACAGCGGGGGTTTTAAATTTTCGTGACCCCTATAAATTTGATCTAAAAAAAAAAACTATTTTTTTTTTTTTTTCAAAAAATGTTTTTTTTTTTGATAAAAAGCGGTTGTTTTTTAGCAGAAAAAAAAATTTTTTAATTTTTAATATTTAAAGGGGTCCCAAACAAGGGGGGGAATCCCCCGGGAAGTTTTGCCCCCCGGGAACTAGTTTTGAAACCCCTTTTTAAAAAAAAAATTTTTTATAAAAAAATTTGACGAAAAATTCAATTTTAGTTGAATAATTTTAATTACAACTTAAGGCAGGGCTAACCCGCAACTTTTTCTTGTGGCTTTTGATTGGTGAAATTGGAAAAAAAACAAAATTTAAAGGAAAACGAAATTCGAAAATTTAAAAAAAAAATAATAAAAATTTTGGGGAAAGAAAAAACTTTTAAAAATTTTTTCTCTTTGAAAAATTTTTAATGGTTTTTTTGGTTTTTGACAAAGTTTGTAGTTGTGGTAATTTTATTGAAATTAAAAAAGGTTTAAAATGCCAAGAATTTGATTTAAATTTTGATTTTTTGGATTTTTTAAAAAAAAACCAAAAACAAAAAAACCCGGGGGAAAAATTTTGAAATTATAAATTGTGGGGAAAAAAAAAATTAAAAAGTGGTTTTGTTTTGCTTTTAATCTTTTTTAACTCATTTCCATTTAAGTTGGGGAGGGTTTAATGTCAGTTCAAAAAATTCTAAAAATTTAATTTTTCGCTGGTAAACCAAAAAGAAAAATTTTAAAAATAAATTTCTTCAAAATCATAAAAAACCGCTTGTGGGGAAAAATTTTTAAGTTTTAAAATTAAAAAATTTATTTTTTTTGATTGAAACAGCTTTCTTAAAAGATTTAAAGGATTGGAAAATTTTCTTTGAATCCCAAACATTTTTTTTAAAATTTTTTTTAAATCAAAAAATGCAATTTTAATATCTTTTTTAATTCGAAAGGGGGTGCTTTTATTTTTAAAAAAATTTTTTAAAAAAAACCGAAACCCCCAACTAAAGGTCCTATGATGGAATCATTTTAATCTTTAATATTTTTGGGTTTCCCCTCAAAAAATTTTGATTTTTGGTTTCGAAATAACTACCCTTTTAAAAAAATTTTTAAAGTAAATTAAGACAATTTTTAACCACCGTATTTTTACCCCCCTTTAAAACCCCTTTTTCTTTCCCCTTTTTTTTTGCCCCATGTTTTTTAAAAATTTTAAATTTTTTCCCAATTTTTTGATTAATCCCTTTTTCTCCTTTAAAAAATTTAATATTTCCCCGAAAATTACAAAATTTTGTTTAACTTTTATTCCCAATATAAATCAAATGCATATTTTTAAAGTTATATGGGAAAAAATAAAATGTTTTTTTCAAATTGGAATATATTTTAGGATTTTCTCCCTTAACAGTTTTCTAAATCGTTTTTAAAAAACCTTTTAACATTTTTGGTAGAATTATGATTCTTTGCATTTCCCATCTGAATGGTTTTATTTTAATTTAAAACCAAAAAAATTTTTAAATTTTTGTTTTATTTTTAAATAAAAGGGGCCCCAAAAAAATTTTTTTTTTGCCGAAACCCCGTTTTTTGGTTTTAAAAAATTTTTTTTTTAAAGATTTAATTTTATTTTTTAAAGGTAGCTTTTTCCCAAAAAACTACCCCCCTTTTATGGCTCAATTCAAAAGAAGCCCCCTTTTTTTTTTCGATTCCCTATATTTTTTTTTTCCAAAAATAAAATTAAACAAAAGAAAATTCAAAAAAAATTCAAAAGATTTTTAATTAAAACCCAAACTTTTAAAGGTTGCAAATTTTTTTAAAAATTCAAGGGAAATATTTTTGCCCCATTCTTATTATTAATTCGCCATTAAATAATAAACACCAAACTTTTCGAACCAACAAAATTTTTGTACTGTATTGGGTTTTGTTAGGATGAAGGTATAATTTGTTGGGTCCACCAATGTGTTACGTTATCCTCAGGCTTACTCTACACTTCTTTACAATTAATACAAAAAATTAATAATACAGTTTGGTTTTGCGGACTTTAGTGATTTAAATTTTTAAACTTTGTTTTTTTGGGGCTTTTTTTTTCATATATTTTTTTAAAAAATAAATAGGTTTGGCCCAAAACTTCGGGAATTTGGGCCCCCTGGCAAAGTTTGGAGACCCCTGGTTTAGACTCAAGAATATTACTAAAAAAAGATTTTGCGAAATTCGAATTATTTTTAAAGTTATAGCGTTGTTTGGCGCAATGAAGCTAGAATCAAAGTTTTAAGTTTCGACTTCAAATACCCCGAAGAAGGAAGAACTGCTGTCTTTCGGAGGAAATTCGTTAAATTTTTGAGGTAGAAGAAGGCCCCCGATATATGCAGCCAGAATGGCTGTTAAAAAAATGTGGGTCCGGTGTCGTTTAGCTCCATTCGATTTGAAGAAAAAACAGATAAAAAAGAACAACTTTTTTGAAAATTTCAAAAGAAAAAAATCCGAAAAATCTTTTTGGAAAAAATGAAATTAAAATCAAAAAAACAAAAACCTATTGTTTTTTGGTTAAGTAAAAGGCCAGATTTTGCAAGGTTGTCGGATCAAAAAAAAAAGGATTTAAATTTAGCTTTAAAGCACTGTGGGTTAAAATAATAATAGTACAACAATTACTAAACAATATTATTTTTTAAATAAGGTAATTTTCTGGAACTGGGGTCCACCCTATTTTTGTCCATAAAAAAATCGAAAAATTAAGATATCAGACTTTTTTTTATTTTGTTTGACGGAGCCTTTATAATAAAGAAATTGTACAATTTACGAGGAAAACCTAATAAGAACTAACCATAAATTAACCAGCACTAGGTAATAGTTTGTAAGTTGTTGTTTGTTAATTTTGGTTAGATTTTTCCCATTAAAAAAAATAATTTCTAGTAAATGGAAAAAAACAACCTTTAATTAAAAATTAATAAAAAATATTTGGCAACATTGCTTATTCAAGGAGGAAAACGTCACAGAACGGCATTGTAACATATCTTTCTAATGTATTCTTTCTCACTTTTTTCATGTTAGTCGGCCATATTACTTTAGTATATTTTACATGGAAAATAAAGAAATTCTTTTATTTTGTGATAATGTAAGTGAAAAATTAATTTTTTCAGGCCCTATGTATTTTATTATAGTGTAACGAATAAATGAAAAAAAAAATTATATAAAAATATCGCTGTTTAAAAATGGAGTTAAAGTACACCGAAACCAAGAAATGTAAGAAATATGTACTGTTCTATCTGTTAGACTACCTGAAACTTTCCTTAAAACTTTTAACGCGTTTTTCTCGAAACTACTTTTCTCGAAACGTTTGTCACAAAATCTCAAGTGCTAATTGACTGAATTGAATTTTCTTAAAAGTTGACATGAATTTTCTTTATATATCCCTCTATGGTAAAAACCAACAATTTTTTTAAAAAATTTTCTACTTTTCAAAATTCCGAAAAGTTAAAAAATAAATGAAAAAACCTAGCTTTTTTTCGAGAAACCGCCATTTTGCAAGAAATTTGTTTTTCTTTTTTTTAGGTTTCCGCCATAATGACATTTGTATTAATAACTAATTTATCTTTTTTTTAGATGACCAGAAGAGAGGGCATCGTAATAAGATGGACACGCTCTTTTTTTCCCCTCTTGTTCAACAGCGTGTAACTTCGTAAAATAGGTTTTTTTGGTGAATTCTTAAAATAAAAAAAAATAATAATAAAAATGAAAGCCAAAATATCAAATGTTTTTTTTTATCGACCGTCAAAAAAACACCGAAATTCGGGCTTCTAGAGTAAAATAGTCCTTAAACTCACAAAACTCTGATCAAAGTTTACATAAAACTTAGCATAACGGGGTAGGTGCAAATTAACCAATACAGTATAAGATTACTACCCTTATCACTAAACTTAGAAAATATTTGGAAAACTCGTTCACAATAAAACATTATGCCATAAATTAAAAGTAGAACCTACTATTCAAAAATTGAAAATAAAACTTTTTAACTTACCCGTACAACAGTAATATCAAACAAAATTTCCTCTTGTAAACAATCTTTTGTGACGTTTGTTTTTGAAAAAAAAGACCTTAAAATTTTATATTTACAAAGCATTTAAATTTATTTAGATTACCAAAGACACAAACTAAAATTGAGCTTTTTATCAATTAGGCAAACTTTTAATGTATATTAAGTTTTCTATTACAATGTTAACCTTACAAGATTAAAAACGTTACACCATTGCTTCCTGAAAAATAATGATATATTAATGTTTTCGTTTTTTATGCAAAATGTGGAACATTTATCTAATAGCACTTTCGAATTTTTGCCTACTTGATTCAAAAAGAAGCATAATTTTACTTTTGGGAATTTAGATAAATTTAAAGTTTTAAAAATATCAAAATTTTAATTTTGTAAACAACCGTCAATAAAGATTTTTTACACCCCAAATTTTTTCGATCTCATCGCTATACGGGGTAAGTTAGAAAAGTAAGGTTTATTTTCACTACTTTCTAGATACACTGTATAGCTCTAAATAAAAATCAGCCATAGTTAGAAATAGTTCATAAGCACTTTAAAAAATATTAACTGCGCTCGACTACTTTTAACATATATTTAAATAAATGTCACCTTCATTTTCTAAACTAATTGTTTTTTTTTCATTTGGTTTAAAATTACAATTTTTTACTTTACTGATTTCGCTACGAATCCCCAATCCTCATATTAAATGGTTCTCATATGATGTTTGGAGTTCTATAACTCAACAAACTTCTCAAACTCTTCCAAAATAATCATGGACG
>JAHBCN010027617.1:0-10029 GCA_019359885.1 Listronotus oregonensis | reverse complement strand
AATTATATTTCCTCTCAAACCAAAAAAGGATAAAAAATTTTTTTTCTTTAAATTCAATAAAAGGGACGAATTTTTTGGTTTTTTAAAAAAGGACAAATATTACAATCTAATAATCTTAAATTTTTTGTAAAGGGAACCCATTTTTAAATACAATAATGCATTTTGCAAACTCTCAATTGTGAGCATTTATAACACCATTTGGGCCCCAAAACGACCAGATGGCTCTGTCATTTCTCATGATGCGGCCTGTGATGCCCAAAATCTTAAAAATGGAAAATCCAAATTTTTTTAAAATCATTATATCAAATTTCTTATTTCTTGTTCAACTGAAAAACCCTTTTTCCCTTAATTTTTAAAAACCCAAATTTTTTTTTTGAAAAGTTTTTTTTTTAAAAATTTTTTTTGTTTTTTTGTTATTTTTTCCTTTTTCCAAGAAAAAGTTTTTGTTAAACATGGTGGCAACGATCCACGTCACAGTTTATACCGTACAACGAATCGGGGTTTTTTTTTCCCCACCTTTTTTAAAGCCATGAATTCAACCAATGGGAAAATTTTCCCTCATATTCGGGGCATGCTCAACCTGCCAATTTATATGGGGGAAAGATTTTTTATTCATAATAACCAATCCGGTCGGGTTTTGTCTTTTTGTTACGACATTTTTTTACCACAACAGAGAGAGATGAACAGATGCCGCACCTGATTGAACCGGGAAAGGGAAAAACCCCCGGTCGGGGCTGGTTTTATCGGTTTTTTTATTTTTTTTTTGACGTCGGGGGTCAACTGGGGGAATTAAATTTTTTGGGGGTTTGGGGTTATTTTTTTTTGGGGGTTTTTAAAGTGTTTTTTTTTAAAGGGTTTTTTGACAATTAATTTGTGAAAAGGTGACTAGTGTTTTCAGGTTTCATTGTTAAAAACCATGGGGGTTGTTTTTTTCGAAAAGTTCCAAGAAAGCCAATCTAGCTTTAGGATATTTTATTTCCCAAAAGATGAAACATTGTGAGTAGATTTTTACATAAAGTGGGATTAAAGTAGGTACCTATTGTATGATCCCAAAAAAGGAAAAAGTTAAAAAAATTTTTTTGTGAAATTTTTTTGGTCGTATTCAAAGAAGACTAAGAACTGTTTGTTGATGAATTGATAAAATTTTAGAGCATGCCTTGATTTTTTTGGGGAAACTTGGTTTCTGATTAAATTTTTTTGATTTTTTGGATCCTGAAAAAGCCCTTTTTTGCCCGCCATTTTAAAGTTTTTCCCTTTTTTTCCCAAATGTTGGCAAAAAAAATAAGAAAAAAAAAGAATCCCTTTCCAATTTCCCCTTTGTAAAAATTTCCCCCCCAAAACTTATTTTGCATCTTTTTTTTCCCAAAAAAAATATTTTACCCCCAAAAATTTTAAAAGGTTTTGTTTAAACCCAAAAATTAAAAAAAAATTACAAAAACTAAACATTCTTCAGCATTTATAGGCCTAAGGGAAGGTAATATAACCATACATTTAAATTTAAACAAAAATAGAGTGGCAAGGAAATAGATATGTCATATTTTTAAAGTTAATTTTTTTTCGAAAACTAGATCCTGAATCAGTATTCAGTCTGTCAAAAACAGACGGTTGTTACCCTGGTAGTAATTTCCATCCAGTGGTTTTAGAAATGTATAGGTATTCATTTTATTTTACTGAGATAGTTATTTAAATAATTTAACTGCTTCCTTGAAACTTCGGGTTACTTTGAAACTCTGTAAGGTAAAATTTTGTTTCCTCTATGTCTTGTGTGTACGTAGGCCTAAGAATTATATTTTATGATTAGTTTTTGATTTAGCTATTGACTGGATGGTGATTCTTCTATATGTGTGATAATAGGCTACTTTCACATTTTTAAATCTTATACTGTACTGTAATGTTCATTCTCGGCTTGCTTCGGTTTGCTCGGTATGAGTAAAAAAAATCATTATTTTTCATTTTCCCGGCACGTGAAAGTGGCCTATTATTTAAATTTCGTATGACCAATAAAACTGTACTCGAAATTTTTTTTCTTGGTCACTTGACCATATTATTTATTTTTGTTAAAAATACTTACACATCAAATTTTTAATGTTTTTCATTGATTGAAATGGCTACCTACAAGAATAATAAATCAATTATGTATATTCGTCCGATGTTCTTCAACATCAACATTTATTTCTCTTGAGGTAGCCCAGCCTTTAATGGTTTTATTATGAGCGGCTAAACAAAAATTTTCAAATACTTCATTTTATGCATTTTTTCCACCTATTTAAACCTACCTGCCTACCAGCTATCAAATAATGTGTAAATAACTGATCATTCTCAATTACGTTTCCTTAGTTCTTTTTTTACCAATTCCTCAAGTTGCTGCTTATCATTTAATTTACTAATTTGATTAAATTAATTTCAGTCCAGCCCTGTCGAGCACCAGTTTGCGGTTTAATCACAACATTTTTGACACATGGAGCGCGTGCGCGAAATATGAGGAAAGAATGAAAAAGTCAAATCTGGTTTCATCCAAACTAACAGAGTTAAATAACTGATTCGTTGTACGGTATAAACTGTGTCCACGTGCTAAAAACTAAGTTAAAGTCAATGTAGTTTAAGGAGGAATGTGGATTAAGTTTTGTTCTTCATTGCTATTAAACCTGTTTCATGTTTTCAACTCACATATGGTAAGAACTTTGTAAAAAGGTTAATTATTTTTGTTGGTTTCACTAACAAGAATCGTTTTCTTTTATTTTTAGATTGTCCTGATGATGGGAAAAAGTTTTTCCGAAAGCTCGACTTTTTCAATAAAGAGTTAATTACTTAAAGTGGCCTTTCAATTGACTGCATTTCCACTACTCTGGTTTCAGATTTTTTTCTTTAACTAGTCAGTCACGACTACCCTTCCTCTCTTCTACAAAAGAAATGACACATACAAAATCGGGAGAAAATGATGGTCAATTTAATAGTGCATTTTTTTTTTAAATCCGTTTGTTAAGATATTGGTTATAGGGTACTATGTTGCTAGAGCATAGTTACCTCCGAAGTAAAGTCAGCAATTTTTTTAAAAGAATTAGTAATATGTTTTTTTATAAGACATAGTTTTTTTAACCCAGTTAGGAGCGCATTATAACTTGGCCTTACCGAGTATGGGCGTAACTCTCTCGCATAAAAAAGCCGATTTCCTACCCACACCTCTGAAAACCCTACTTTGGATTTTCGACTCTCGGTACGATTGTCCATTCATATTCCTTTTTGCTAATTGTTTTAAAATCTTGTTTTAATTAATACAGGGTTGCCGTCCCTATTTTGACCCATTTTGATCCGAATAACTTTTGAACAAATAAAGATATCAAGATGCATATTTCTCTAAAGTTTATTCTCGTATCTTTACCATTTTTATGTGACAGTCCATTAGCTCAAAAACAAAATGGCCGATTTTCCGATATAGGACAACTTTGTTATTTTAAATGGAACACCCTGTATATGTTTCACTATTTTTAAAATTTAATCTTGTCCCTTAAAAAAATGTAACACAAGCTATGGTTATCTTAAAAAATAACGCATTTATTGACTCAAAGAATTGACTGTATGTCGAATAGGAATATTATTTTAAAAGAATTTTTGAAAAGTCGCCTGTGGAAACAAAGTTATCTCGTTTCCATAACACAACAAAGCCATTGTCAGCCATTGTTGGTCATTTTTGACAAGTTATTTTAATTAGGAAGCGCAAAAAGTTCTCGTTAAGCGAAAAGGAAAATGTGTTATTATGTTTGCTGAAACCAAATCAGTAAAAGAAACCCAGCGAAGATTTAGAAATCTGGTACAGAAAATTCTGGAGTACAGGATCTTTAGCCCGTAAAAAGAAATTAGTAAACAATGAGAATTTGCTAAATAAAACGTTACAAATTCTGGAGATAACTCAGGAAGATCCAACATTGTCAACAAGAAAAATCTCAAGTTCAGTCCATATTTCTAAAACTACAGTACAAGAAATCATGAAAAAAGAACTTAAATTAAAGCCATGCAAAATTCAAATGTTACAAGAAATAAAAGAAACTGATTTTCCACAAAGGGTGGAATTTTGCCAGAGAATTCAAAATTTAGTAAGGAACAATATACATTTTTTGGATAGACTAATAATGTCAGACGAAACCACATTTCACTTCAATGGAAAAGTAAATAAGCATAACTGCAGGTTTTGGGCAACAGAAAATCCTCGACAATATAACGAACACGTTAGAGATTCGCCAAAAGTCACAGTCTGTCAAAGCAAAAAATTTATGGGCCATTTTTTTTTTTCATGAACCAACTGTAACCTCTTGGACTTGCGTTGATATGCTGGAAATATTTTTTTATCCCCAATTGCAAGAAGAAAATCTATTGAATTTCGTCTATTTTCAACAAGATGGGGCTACACCACATTATGCTAACATTACCAAGGATTCACTGACCAACGTTTTTGGAAACCGGTGGATTGGAAGAGGAGGCCCTATTTTCTGGCCACCTCGTTCACCAGATTTGACTGTTCCAGATTTTTTTCTGTGGGGATATGTGAAAGAGAGGTGTTATAGTCCACTTCCCAAAATTTAGAGCAATTAAAAATTAATTCCGAAACATAATAGAAAATATTCCTGAAGAATTTTTAGTCAATAGTTTTAATAAGTTTTTTTCTAATTTAAATAAGTGCGTCGAAGTCGGCGGAAGGCATTTTCAACATTTACAGTAGTTTTTAAAAAGTAATGTAACCTTATTGTAACTATTATTTTGTGAATAACCTAAACCTTTGGCGAGCCTTTTTTTTGTAACATATGAAGCAAATTTTAATTGTTAAATAATATTGTTGGTCGACATGCAGTCAATTTTTCGAAGGTCAAAAAATACGTTGTTTTTTGAGATAACCATAGCTTGTGTTACATTTTTTTAAAGGGGAAAGATTAAATTTTGAAAATATAGAAACATATACAGGGTGTTCCATTTAAAATAACATAATTGTCCTATAATGGAAAATCGGCCATTTTGTTTTTGAGCTAATGGAATGTCACAATAAAATCGTGAAGGTACGAGAATAAACTTTAAAGAAATATAAGTGCATCTGCAAAAACCGCATCTTGATACCTTTCTTTGTTCCAAAGTTATTCTCGATTAAAATGGGTCAAAATATGGCCGGCCACCCTGTATCTAAAGGCGACCATGATCGCACAACAACATTGTGAATTGCCTTTTTTTAATTTTTATTAGATGCCAACGGAGGCATGACTTGTTTTGGATTCTCTGCACATTGTTTAAAGTTTATAAATTAAATCTGAAGTCCTGGGTGTATTTTACCTATAGTTCAGTATACTTATTTCAGTACAACAAGAAAAACCTTTTATTTTCCAGTAATTAGCTGACATTATATATTATTCCAATAGTCACTTACGAAGCCTTTGTCTGAAATCACATCAGCCGTGTTTGTTTTTATCAGTCTTTTGTTTCTATTGTCTTCGAGATGGACATATACGTGGCACAAAACATTCGATCCAAGTAAATCTAAAACAGATTGTCCGAGGATTTCGTCCTAGAGGGTTTTGATAAGAAGAAAACAATTGTCGATTTCAGAGGCAGATGTCGTGTTTCCTCCACGGCCTGCTTATTATTTTGTGTGGGGCGGAAGCTGGTTGGACACAGAGAGAACGTTTCGGGGTCATTTTGTGTGGGTTTTTGTCACGTTTTTGTTAAACGGAAAGTTAATTTCAAAGTTTACAGTATAAGTATTGTAAGTTGCTTTTGTATTGCTTGGATTATCTATTGTCACGGTTTTAGGTTGTAAGATAAGCGGATTTTCTTTTCAATAACGAGAAGGTAATCTTGACCGACTAGTTAAATATAAAGATTACTAATTTTTTTGTGGATGTGGTTTAGGGCCGAAGTAAAATTCTTTTTCTTACAAAGCGCCAATCTTTTGGAAATTATTATTTTTTTCCATTTTAATGCTAAAATATAAAGAAAGTTCTTTTACATTTAAAAAATTAATCTACAAAAATAATATCTGCTAAAAACTGCAGTATGTTTCCATAATTCTAAAGTTAATTTAAGAAACATTCCTCTTATACTTTGTGGGTGGTTAAAACGGAGGAAAAACAGAAAATTAAATATTATCTTGCCCATCTTAAGTACATACAGCAGGCGAACACCGTAACACCATAGAAAAGAAATTTCCTCTCTATAATAGAAAATCTATTTAGGGTTACTCTGTAAGTTTTCTCGGCTATAATCGGATTTCCGAATGGCTAGTTCGAAGTATAAAAATAGAAAGACCAGCAAATCTTGCTACGATTTGTTCTCTTTTTATCCCATAAAAATGTCCATAAGCTTATTCCTCTCATTGCTTTACTTATATTTTCATTTAATTTTAAACTCTTTAAGTGATCGTAACTTACTAACCTGCAAATCTTTGTTTACTGTAATTACCTAAAGTGTTTTGTGTTGTTAAGTTTATCTTTAAATAAATAAATTAAATTATTAAAGTTTGGTGTTTGTGGTTTAAAGATTATAAAATGGACCCAATTTTTATGCATTTTGAGGACAACTTTGTGGAAACAAAAAAAACTTTTTTGTCTTAAACACCATCAGTCTTTTAAATGTATTTTAATTAAACATTTGTATACATATTTTTAAATATATTTGGAGATTGCACTTTGAAATAAAGCATTTATGATTGTTTGAATTTTTTATTTCCTTACATTTCTTTAAAATATTTTAGAATTTTTTAACACATTTTCTATTTTAGAAAATAATCTGAACAGCTTTTTGGATTTTTTCTTAAAAATGTACTAATAATATGCCCCTATATTTTCCTACCAAATCTTAGATTTATTAATTTTTTTTTTAACTACTTGAAGCCCTATACCAACATTGTGCCAAAAAAGTATCACCTCACTTCTACTTTCTAGCGTAAATCCCAATATTTTCTCTAAAAAAAGCTATCAAGATAAACAAAACGTTAAAAAAAAACAGGCTTCAAGGTTTTAATATTAAAAAAAATCTGCTACCATCGGTAAATAATTTCATAGATTGTGCATTTTTCCACAAAGTAACCTATGGTTTCATGTTGAATTATATGCTATTTTTATTTACCGAACTTTAACGAGCTACTTAGAGAAATAATATGGAGTACCAATTAGTAATAGAAGGAAAAAATGTTTCTAACTTATTTCTTGTCTATTTCTATCTTAATTGAATTACGGAGTTCGCCTGCAGTTTCGTTAGACGTATTAAAATTATTGTTAGTGATCCTATCAGTAAAGAAGTTCTTTAGAAAGTTGTTTTATTTTTTTATAGCCGAAAGCAAATATACTGTATAGATAATTAAAATTTTAATTATCCCGGAGCTGGTGAGGTCATTTTATTGAGACGTAACTGGTGAGGTGGGGTTTGACAAACCCCATTTAAAAAGAGCGTTTTTGAGAAAGATAATTTATGAAAATTATTTTTAATTATTTTTTGGGACTTTAATGACGTATAGATTATTATGAAATAAACAATAAACGAAAATTATTGAAGAATTTATTTATTTTTTGCAACATTATAAAGTTCTGCAATAGAAATAAACATTTTTAATTGAAGCTAGTAAATAAACACATTTGAAATTTATTTTTCCAAAAACTAAAGAATATAAGTAAAGAAGTCTCTAAGAAACTACGCCAAACAATATTGTACTAAGTTTCATAAAAAAGCTAGTTTTTATCCAGACCTTATTGGGCACAATCCACACAACGACTCACACTGCAGGTACCGCAAATAGGAATAATGCAATCAGCGCAAGTGAATCTGGTCTTCCTATCTTTGCCTCTTGGACATTTACCACACCTAACTTGTTTCTCCAGAGGTTGTTGGTTTCTGGTACCAATAGGTTTTTTTATGATACGTGCTATATTTAGCTGCAACTCACGAGGAAGGTGATGGTTGAGCAACCTTAGGTTTAGTTGGGGCTCTACAAGTTCTCTAGCTAGAGATTTAATGAAGTCAATCCTTCTTAGGGGATTTCAGAAAAACTAGAAAATATGATATAACCATTGACGAGACTAATATTGAGTATAGTATAGAAAATTGCCAGAGGCCAACGTTACTTGACGACTTGTAGAGTATATAGTGCACTTTCGTCTAAAGCATCCACACCATTGGTTCCATTATAAACACGAGTACTTCCGGTTTCCCACTTTCTGGATAAGTACGATTGTCTGGTGCATGGAGGAAATTGCAAGAACAGCTTTATTCTGCTTTGGTATGAAAGATACTAAAGTTAGGGCATTAGTGAAACCATAAAGTGCTGACTTCTCTTCTCTTTTTTACCAGGTAGAAATTCCGTGGTATTTCTGCTTTATTTTTTTAACGTACCAACATAGGTTAGTTTCGTTTCCTTTAGCTTCAGTGCAAGCGGTATAGATGAAACCAGTTATCAGCCGTCACATTTCGATTTGTTTCTCTAATGGGGACAGCTAAGCGTATAACAGCTTGAGTAGGCTTTGCTAATTTTTTTTCATCATCAGAAAGGGTATTTCCATCGCTGTCCTTGCCAGAATAAATAAAGGGTTCAAAAAGTAGTGGTCTTTTTCATCGTTCAACCATGATTTTTATTCCTATTTACGGGGCTTGTTTGGTATTAATTTAAATTTGCAACGCCCTGAAATCCCACAAGCATTTCATCTATGCGGCATATTCACCAATTGAGTAACATTTTGGCAATTTTTTACAAACGTATTAAACATCCAAGATATTGCAGCGGTGGATCGGTTTTTTTCCTTCGTCCCTGTCTAAAGCATTGTCAAAGCGAAGACAAGAGATAATAACCAGTACCGCTTCAAAGAAATAGTACAACGAAAGATGTCACGTCCAGTGCCATCTGTCGCAAATAGTGCTTCAAGATCTTCTGATTTGACTTGAAAACTGAAGAATATATCAAGATCCCGAGAAATGACTAAATTCAAAATGTCGAATTCGTAGTCGTGTCGATCAGGATTAGAAAGCTTTGTCGCACCAGTGATAATTTTTCGTTTGTTCGTAGAATGACTGCGTTCAATATTTGCAGAAATAAAAGTTCCCAAGAAGAAAGTTGAAAATATTTTTCCAGTTGTTTTCAGGACTAATGATGCCTGGAAGATGTGTAATTATGTTGTGTTGTCTTGTGTGAATGTTTGGGTTTGGAGGTTTTAAGACCACTTTGTGTTTTTTCCATAAACTGTTTTCATTATTTTTCGTCTTTTTAGTATTAGACGGTGATCTTCATCATCTGGAGACAACTCTTTAGGTCGGATTTAGATAGCTCTTGCTGGACTCCTCTCATGGTCACTATGAAAGTTTGGGCAACAACGCCCTTCGTCGCCACTATAAAACACTTTCCAACTGCTTAAATTTGTAGCCCACCCTCAAAACGTGGATTATCTGTTTTCATTTTACTAATAGAAGGTAAATGCCATAAAAAGCGGAAAATAAAAAGTTACGTTTTTTCGTGAGTTGGGGTTTGTCACACCAAATTGAACTTGCAGAAAAAATACGAAAACCCGAATTTATTTCACCAGCTCTGTCTCGCCGAGGTACTGACGATCAACTGACCGAAAATTTCTTGAGCGGTGGCCGATACCCCACTCCTCCTAACAGCGCAGCAAACCTTTGAAATCTTAACGGAGTTTGACAAACCCCGGCTCACCAGCTACGGGTTATTCATACATCCCATCCTTAAAAATTTATATTATCGCAGTTGCCAGATCGAAATTAGAAGCACCATTTAATTACGTAATAATTTCATATATCGCCAATAGAAAAAATTAAACTTTGAAGATGTTAGCTGCGAGACGAAACGTCAAGTGTCAAATCTAAAAACACTATTAAATCGCGCATAAAAAGTGGCAATGCAGATGTGCAATTTATTTTAAAATTCGTTTTAAAATGGAGCCAGAAAACATTAAAAAGGATTTTCCAGAATGTCGGTTTTTTCCGGATATTGCTGGAAATACCTGGAATTTTAAAACTTTAAAAACGGCATATTCTTAGTCACAAAACGTT
>JAHBCN010027616.1:0-10026 GCA_019359885.1 Listronotus oregonensis | reverse complement strand
TTATTTGTAAATTGTTAAAATTAATTTTTTAATAAAAAATTAAACATTCTAAATTTAAAGAAGGGTTTAAAAAAAATAAATGTTCCGGTTTTACGGTCCCATTTTTTAATTATGTGGGGTTAAAATAAAAAAAACCCCAATTAATTTAACTTTAAAAAAAATTTATTACGATAGTTGCCGCACTTAAAGGTATATAAAAATAATAGCGAATATCACACCCTATTTAACCCGTTTTGAAAAAAAGTATAGAAACTTGACTAAAATCCAAAAAACGGGATTAAAGAAAACGATTTTTTAAAATTGAAAATGGGTAATTATATGCAACTGAACAAGTAATGCTTTCCCGGTTATTGGATAAAAAAAGAATTTCAAGGGTCCTCGACTCCATTTTCAGCCCCTCATGAATATATAAAAAAATTACAGTTTCAAAAATTTTTGCAAAGAAGGAAGTTTTGCAGTTGTAAAAATTTTTTTTTTTGCTTTGGGAATTTAAAATAATCGCCGTTATTGAAAAAGTGATAGAAAGTTGAAAAACCAAATTTATTATATATTTATAAAAAAAAATAAAAAGGGGGCGAGAAAGGAAATTTAAAGTACAAAATAATAACAAGGGCGCTTACTAAATAAAAAAAACCATTTGGCGTATTAAAATCCGTCCGCGAAAGGGGGAAAAGGGAAATTTTCGCTTTTAAACCTTCCTAATAATAACTTTGAAAAACACCCCAAAAACCATTAAAACACTTTTTTTAAAAAAGTTATAAATATACATTTTTGTTTTTCATTATATTAGGGAATTAAAAATAAAGTATTGTGCCGATAATATATTTATATAAACATTTTATTGATTTAAAAATAATTCCTATTATCCAAAATTATATATAATATATATATACCGGGTGTTTCAAAACTCTCCCTTGGGGGATCTCGGAAACTATAGGAGATAGAAGAGGTTTAAAAATTGGGGCAAAGTTGGGCATTTATGTGACCAACAATATACCTTTAGAAAGTTTAAAATTTCCCCGAGTAATCCGGAGATATCCGGAAAAAACGAAATTTTGGAAAAAATCTTTTTTTTTTTTTTCCTGGGTTTTTTTTTAAAACAATTTCCCCAAAAAAATAATACATTTGCATTGTCTTTTTTTCCGCTATATCGAATGGTTTTAAAATTTTGCAACTCGACGTTTCGTTTTTCCGTAACCACATCAATTTTTTTTTCTTAGGGACGCCATATGGGAATTCCACAAATTTGAATGGGCCCTTTTTATCACATTTTCAACGATGTATCATAAGTTACCCCTTGTTGCCCGGAAAATCCGAAAAATTAACTAGAATATTTTTATAACGTAGTTGGCTTTGATTTCTCAAATCGGTGACGTGTAAATTACATTCTGTGTTTACTGTCGTTGTGGTGTCGTTAAAAATGGAATTCACCAATGAAGAAAAACGAGAATGGTAAAACTTTATTACAAGAATGATAGGAACAGTGTGAAAACATCGGAAGTGTATCTTAACTCGTATCCCAGAGAGACAACCTCATCGAACTTTTTCAAATTATTGGATAGTAACCTCGCTGAGTATGGTTCGTTTGAAAAGCCCAGACAAAAATATGGGGACAGAATGGATGAGGAAAGTAAAGAAAACATGGAAATGAGGTATAATTAATGTTAACTTTCCCTTTTAGGACGCAAAGTACCTAATCGATTATCTATTCGGAAAATGTTGACGAACGCGGCAATTTTCAAATACATACCGGGCATGCGTCGACTTTATGACTTAGTTCAATTTAGGAATTAGTTACTTTGCGATCAACTGTAAAAATATTAAACCGTTTATGAAAAACTAATACATTTTTTGAGATAAATACGAATCCAGGTAAATCCACACGCCAGATACACACTGATTTGGATGTTTCTTCGCAACGTCTGTTTGGAGAGAGATCAGGAAAAGTGGTTTAAATGCTACAAAATCCACATATCGCAAAAACTGCACCCTGGTGATTCTGAAAGGCGATTACAATTTTGATTGGCTAAAGTCGACCCGATTTTCCAACTTTTCTAAAAAATTTGTTATTTGGACAGATGAGAGCACTTTCACCAATTGTGGAATATTTAATCAAACAATGAACACATTTGGAGCATAAACAATCCCCGGCAGTTTCGGAATTGACCCCAAGTGCGATTCAGTCTTAATGTCTGGGCAGGCTTAAAAAAATAAAATTTTTGGGACCTCATTTTTCAACGGAAATTTGAACGCTGAAATGTATTATCATTTTTTTGACGTCAACTTTTGAAGACTATTTGGCGATTTACCATTGCAAACTACAACAGTATTTGGTTCCAAACATGGTGCTCCACCCCACAACTCAAGACAAGTATCTGATTATCTTTCCGAAAGGTTTGGTGACAGGTGGATTGGGAATAATGGGCCGGTAAGATGGCCACCCAGGTCTAGGTCTCCAAGGGAGAAAAGGGCAAGGCGAATACCAAAATATCGAGGAACTTCAACTCAACATCGTTGGGGGAGTTTGGAAGATTAAGAAGGAGAGAAATAAATCGCGCAGTTAATAACATACAGAGAAGAGTGGCGATTTGTTTGAAAATGACGGGCAACATTTTGAACATTTGTTATAATTTTTAGTTCTAGTTTTTAGTAATTTTCTTTATTTTTAAAATATTCGGTTGTCATTTTGTTGTCTAGAGGCTTTCAAACGAACCATACTCAGCGAAGTTTTATCCAATAATTTAAAAAAAGTTCCCACAGACCCACTTAAGTGCCAGCGGAATGCAAATGGGGTTATAGAAGTTAAGGGTTAAGACAGTTCGAGCAGTTGAAAAACGTGCCCAAAAATGTTTTGAAGAACAAGGTGGTGTTTTCGACATCTTCTTTAAAAAAATGTGTCATTTTATTTTGAAGATTATGAGTTGATGTTGAAAATAAAGTTTGTCGATAATTTAATTCTTCAGATTGGGGCCATAACTTCAACAATTTGTAACCTAGGAGAAAAGTCATTATAAATTTTTTGTTTAAAATTTGATGTTTTAACAGAAAAAATATAAAATACAGGGGGTTTTCCCTTAAAAAATGTTACTTTACTGAAAAATCAAAATAACGTCTCTATTATTTTTTTATTTCTCATTTTTACCAGCGTTAAAAATGCTACTAGTTTGCGAATTTAAACAACTTTGTATTTTCACTAATAACAAAGTTACCAATGGTGGACACTTAATTTGAATAACCCTGTAGTATCATGCAGTTTTTAGACAATTGCAGCAGAACCGCGGAAAATAAACCCAGCAACCCCTATATCACCGAATTCCTCGTGAAAATCTCTATCTATTGATATAAAAATATACGGGGTATTCCATTTAATAAATACGTCACTAGTGCTGTAACTCTTGTGTTTTTGTTTCAAATGTTTTTCCGATTAGATTATTAATTCTACGGAAAAAAATACACGAAATGGCTATATTCGTTTTTTAAAAAGTACAGGGAAGTTCAAAAATAAAGCCCTGTTTACTTTAAACTGAACAACCCTGTACTATTACCAAAAATACCACGAAAATTTTCACTTATAATATCCCTAGTGCATAAATTATTACCGGAAATTTTTTTGAGGTCACGAATATTTTGAAAATTACCACAACGAAGGGTTTTTTTTAAAATATTGTGACCGAAGAAAAAAATTCCGGTAAGTAATTTAAGCTCGTGGGATATTCGGTAAAAAATTTTGAACCCAGTATAAATTTCGAATAAAAATATAAATTCTACTTCAAGATTTTATGCTTAACAAAATGAAGCTTTTTCTTAGTAAATTAAAATCAAATTCCCAACTTTAGTTACATATAACCTTTATAAATAACAAAGACATCTTATATTTCCATCTTTTATCAACTTTAATCTCTTAATATTATGGAACATCATTTACTTTTGATAATTATGACTTTTAAGTGCCCTACTTCAAGATTTTATGCTTAACAAAATGAAGCTTTTTTCTTAGTAAAATAAAATGCAAATTTCTAACTTTAGTTGCATAGAATCTTAATAAATAAGTTAAAGGCCTCTTATATTTCCATCCCTTATTAACTTTAATCTACTAATATTAGTGGAACATCAGTTACTTTTGATTATTAGTCTGAAGTAAGCCCTATCTATGTCTTGTTTCGCTGATGCGTTAAAAACGTCTAGGCGGCCATGAAATGTAAAAAGAACGTAGTAATGGCCGCTAGACTTACAAAATGTCAACTACGTAAAAAATAGATTATTAGGTACTATCTAATTATTAAAAACTGAATCGACAACAGAAAAGTATACCTAGTGTATAATAAAAATGGCTTTAGACTTAACAAAATACGGATTGTGTAGTTTGTGCAAAGAATATTCAGACATTAAAAAATACCATCGTCAGCTTCCCTATTTATCAAAATGCATTGAAGATCTTAACTACGAAGAAACCACTGATGAAAAACTGTTTACAAGAACCCAAGAATATCTAGTAAAATCTTAAAGTAAATTTAATAAAATATCTAAATTCAAATTAAATAAACTTGTGTCTAAATATTTTATATATTTTACTAAACATAGACATTTACAATATTCCGAGCAAATTTCAGTTTTAAGTCCTATTTATTCTATACATTAAAACAGAAAATTTTTTTGTTAAATTTGAACATCACTTAAATTTAGTTACAAACATTTGTTATTAAATTTTTATTTAGTATTAATGTAATAAATAATTTTTTAAACGAAAATCAAATTTGCATAAATTTTTATTTTTATAAGCAAAAATATTCACATTAATATGCTTTTTTAAGTAAAAAATGGTAATAATTTACATAAAAAAGGCACTGTAATTCCCGCGTCATTATTTTGAATATTTTGACGTTTCAAATGTGACAGGGAAATTTCCAGTGTAATTTCGCCGGAAGTGCTAGTGAATGAATATTTCCGGAAATTTTTGTCGTTGCCATGGAGATGATTGTAAATAAAAGCTTCTGATTGGTTGGAAAGAGTAGGTTCAAAATTTCATCAAAATTTTTGTGATAAATTTTGGCAATACATTTCACTAGAATATATATGTATATGCATGAAGGTTTTACGTTTTTTGTCATTGAGTACATTTTTTTTTCTAGTTAATATAGTGCCTGCTAATAATCTCTTTATGCCTATATAGCACCCTGCTGACAACGTGGTTAACAAGCAAAATTAATTCATAAATCAAAAGGCAAAGGATGCAGAACGACGCCTGTAATATCCAGAGTAATATATCAAAACGCTTAACCCCGCCATGATAGTCGGTTATGCAAGAACTAATACGCGAGAAACTCATTATTTTACACCTGTTTCTTTGGTATGTCCATTTATGGACTCTGAGAAAATTATAGCTTGGGTGTAGATTAGTATTGTTTTTATTTTTTTTAGCTACCAGAGAATTTGCTAGTCAATAGGAGAATTAAACGGTGCCATGGCCGCCCAAAGCGGTCAGCTGACCTCCCTAGGTAAAGTTTAAAAAATTGTTTTTCTTAAAACAAAATGTTTTAAATCTATTTTTGTAATTTGAAAAAAAGACTCAAATATCCAAAATATATTTATTTTGAATACAAATTCCCATTACTAATCCCTGTAAATATTAAGGTAATTTACTCGTAAAACGGCTTTTAGTCCAGTAAATGAAGGGACAAAGCTGTAAATAAATCTGTACAGTTTTCCCTTGTGGCACAATTCTTAGGTCTTCGGGGATGCTTTCGAGCGAAAAAAAGTTTATCAACATTAACAAGTGGGAAAGGGCTGAAAAATGGGTTTCTCGCTAATATCTGCCATAATATGCGAATTGGAGAATTTTTGTTTAAACAAAAAATAAAGATCGCCTTGTGATCTACAAAAATGGCCCCAATTTGGTGCGGAAAATCCCTTTCCCACGGGTGCGGAAAAATTTACTTTCCACACCGTGCGGAAAAGTAAACTTTCTAATAAAAAAATCTTACAGGTAAGCAAGATTTATATGTATTTTAGTAATTGTAGGCTATTTTGCAATATACGAAGCCATTGTAAGTTTTAGTTTATTCTCTTTTTTGTTTGTTACTTCGTAATTTTCAATATTTCAATTAAAACACAAAAAAAAATTTTTTAATTACCCTGAAATAATAATAAATGATTATGACAAGTCAAGCAACAATAGTAATCTTGGTGATTTTAACACATGTTAGATTTTTCTTCGTTTCCATATGAACAAGCAATTGCACAAATGAATTTCAATACAAACAAGCATTGTTAATGAAAAGGCGTCATAGTATCTTTTTTAATTAAATAAAAATCCGACAGGAGCTACCAGATTCTATCCTGGATGCAGCAAATACGTAAGTTTGAATTTATTACCAGCAAAATCTCGTGAAAAATATTTAATCAATATAGTCATTTCGAAAACTGGTACTCCAGCAAGGGGGCAAAAAGTATAAAAGAAGAAGTGTTCTGGCCTATTTTGCAAATTTTCAAAAACATATAAACCTAATAATTTATGAGTAAGTATCTATGTTAAAATGTGTCCTTAAAGTGAAAAGGAACCTTGATTTAAGTTCATATTTCAAGCTAACATCACTACTTAAACACCCAAAAAATCAAAAACTTTTAGCAAAGAAGAAGTTTCAAGATTCATGAAAGAAGCACCTGATAATATTTACCTTCTAATAAAAGTTGCTACAATTTTGGATTAGCCGGTGCTTGTAGGAGAGATGAACTTAAAAAATAATGATTGAGACATACAGGATAATGAAAATTTGATAGTGGTGAAAATTCTGACAGTAAAATAACACTTCCAGAATTTTGTAGTGTCCGATGAAACAAATAACGGACTTTATCTGCAATTGTACCGTAAAATGTAAATTTGCGAAACCACATACCCCACACAGACGTTTTTTTGTCCAGTATAAACAAGGAGCATGCAGTACGCAATGTGTGGGAATAAATTCAATAGGTAAAATGCTTCAGAAATTGCTGCATACCTAAAATTAAAAATCCAGAAGAGTACACTGGTTATAGTTTTCGTCGATCCTCTGCGACTATGTTAGCGGATTCTGAGAAGAAATTACCAATGTCAAGCGACTTGGGGGCTGGAAATCAACGGCTGTAGCTGAGAGCTACATTGATGAATCCACAAATCAGAAAAAGGATATGTCGAATAAAATATTGACCATGAGCAACTCCTCTCCTGAGCTAAGTCATCCTTCTATCAAGCCGTACAATAAGCTGCTTCCATAAGCCACCCGCTAAATGAAATTACAGTTCTCAATTAATTTACAATATGCTAATAACTGTTCTTTTGTTGTAAATGTTATCACAAATAATTCCCATTTATAAATATGTTGTAGTAGTTGTTTCAGATTAAACGTAATTTAAAAAATAATCATTGCTTTAATATTGGTATTATCTGACGCTCGTAGGAAAAATTTTGTTCCTAACGCTTGCGCAAGTGACTTTTCCGCATCTTGATACAGTCGCGTGCGGAAAAGTATCACTTTGCGCACTGTTAAGAAAATAACTATTTTTCAAAAAATCGATAGTTTTCGAGATAACTGGGACCCAAAGACTCCCTCATTTCAAGTGCCGCTCACCCTAGAATGCCGCTATCTTTATGGATTCACTTATAAGCGGGCGGACGAATTTCATTACCGGGCAATAATGTACATTTTTAATTATTCAAAGTTCATAGGAATGGGAAAACTCGTACCTATCATTGCATATGAGCTTGGTCCATTCTGATTTTTTTAGAATATTAAAATAAGCGGTCAAAGTTTTTTTTACAATATTTTAAAAGTATTTTATTAATTAATTGGTAATTTTTGTAAAAATGGTTTGTTATTAACATTTCTTTTTTATAATGAGACGTTAGCAAGTGCTTAATGATTCCAGAAAATTCCCTTTACCATCTTTCTTGCGTTTTGATAAAAAATTCTTTTGCCCATCTGCATTTTTAAGCCGGTTCCGGAGTTCTAGGAAATCTCCATGTTATGGATTTTTCGACGGCCGTTTTTGCGAATAATATTGGTGTTGCGAAAAAATGGTAGAGACCATTTTTGTAGATTTCAAGGTGATCTTCATTTTTTGTGTTGACAAAAATTCTTTATTTCGCGTATTTTGGCAGATATTCGGGGGAAACTCATTTTTGGGACTTTGGTGGGCCATTTTCAGCGGGTTCCCACGTCGGAATCGTGATAAACTTTTTCTTGCTCGTAAGCATCCGTGAAGACCTAAGAATTGCGCTACAAGTGAAAACTGTACAGGGTGATCAGTTCAGGGTAGCGAGCGGCCATATCTCATAAGATATTGGTCGTATAGATTTGAGAAAAAAAATCACAATAAAAGTCGCCAAGGGAAATTGCTGAAAATTATTTTCGAGTTTGTCAAACGTCCGCTAGAGGGCGTAACAACCAACACCAAGTAGAAAAATGGGATTTTTATAGAAATTTGTCTAATGAAAGCATATCGATGATATCATTTTCATATTTACTGACCATTTCCCTACATTTTTTGTCTAAAACGTTTTGTTCTATCTATCAAAGTGAAGCGGTGGGAAAGTTCAATTGTTTTTTTAAACAAACCAAGATTTCTCCTGTTTCTTTTGACCGATTTTAGCAAACTTAGGCTTATATGAAGAGCATAATTTGCACTACAAAACGCTCATTTGGTTTTGAATTTTTGACTTTTGCTGTCGCCGCTAGATGGCGTGAACTGAAATGGTAGCAAATTTTTGAGTTTGAGAGATAATGATAATTATAAGGTAACAGTATGTAAACCTATTTTATTTTTTTAATCCAAAACCGTTTGTCTAACGAAAAAAGTCAAAAGATTTTTTTGTTAGCAACTAATAAGCGATTACAAAACTGATTTTCATTTTGATAAAAAAAGTGGCGTGCCATTTTTTAATGTAATAAAATTATATTTTGGTCAATATCAACGGTTCAAAAAAGGTAGATAATAAATTATTTTTATTAAATTATAAAGAGATTTATCCTCTTTTAAAATATATAAAAATTTATATACCATTACATTTGGTTTTTTTGAAAAAAACTTAAAAATTTGCTGCCATTTCAGTTAACTGATGAAAGATTAGAGGGGTGACCTGGAACCATAAGCTATAGCACCCCAAACCATAACTCCAACAGTGTGATGAACATGTATTTCAACAAAACTGTGGATTCCTCCTGTCACCACGTCTCCTTCTAACCCTGGCTCGACCATCGTGCATGCCTAAACAAAATCGAGACTCGTCACTAAAGACAATACTGTTCCGTTCCTGATCCCAGAGTGACCGTTCTCTGCACCACTCAAGGCGATTATGTCGGTGTTCTGGAGTTAAAGGAGGACCCAGTGTGGTCGGATGAAAACAAGCCAAAACTTCATTCGTCAGTAAACAGTTCGCATGCCAATGGTCTTCCATGTTTTGAAACCATTCATTTGCAATGGACCTGGTAGTGGAGAAACGGTCCCTTAAAGCCAATAATCTTAGGCGACGATCTTCACGGTCTGTTGTTCTACGGCGGCGTCCAGTGCGCCTTGCTCTTCGCGTACGGCCTTCTTGAAGCCATGCCTGACAACACCTAACCACAGTGTCTACACTTCTTGCACTCTAACTGCAATTTCCCGAAAAAAAGTCCAGCTTTCCGAGGTCCCACTATACGGCCCTCTCAAACTCACTAAGTTGACGAAATCGTACAGGTCTCCGTACTCTAGGCATCGTAACCAATCGTAAAGAATGTCAAGAACCAAAATCCGCCAAATTTGGATCTTTACTGCGGCTGCAATAGTCATTTTTAGATTGTCAGTAAATTTTAAAAAAAGCTGTATAAAACCGAATTCTTAGACTCATAAGGCTGCAAATTTCATCAATTGTTATTTTCAGTAAGATAAATAAATTCACCAAATTTTATTAAAATAAAACCATTTAAACTGGGTGTTCGGATTTCTATGTCACTTAGTATATTTAATAGTGTTTTTATGATAGTACCAAGGAAGTTTAAAGGTGTATGGAAGCCC
>JAHBCN010027615.1:0-10158 GCA_019359885.1 Listronotus oregonensis | reverse complement strand
TTTTCTTTTTTATTATAAAGAACTGTTAAATTATATATAATAAAATTTAAAAATTTTTTTTTAAATTTTAAATTCATTTTCATTATTTTTTAAAAAAAAAATATTTGTAAAAAGGGAAACACATTGTATTCCAAATGTTACATAGAATTTTTTACATAATGTTATTTATAATCAAATACAAAATATGGTTTAAACGTTATGAAATAATAACACAAAATTTTTTTTGTTGCTTATGTGTAGTATTGTATGTTTTTTTGTTTTAGGTTTAGTGAGTATAAAAGTTTATTCAATAAAAAATATTTTGTTGGATTATAATTTACACCTAAAAATTTAAAAAAATTAAAAATATCTACTGAAAACGCTTGACAGTGGCTTTACTTATAAAAATTATATTTGTTATACTTCACATAGTAGGCACTTTGCTAATAAAAAAGTGACTTTGTCCTAAAGCCCCTGATTACGACAGTAGAATTAAACTTAAGCTAAAAAAATACCGATTTTTTATAACTACATAAACCAAAAAAATAATTACATACCAACAACCCTTTATTCAATTTTTTTTTTTAATAAAATTTTTATTTCATTTTAATAAACCATTATAATTTTTTCCAGATAACCGCGACTGATCTTGACAGCAACGAAAACGGCGAAATTACCTACTCAATTATCAATGGCGACAGCCAACACCAATTTTCGATAGATGCACAGTCTGGATATGTTTCTGTCGCCGCATCTTTGGATAGAGAATCTATTTCGAACTATGTTCTTGAAATACTGGCAAAAGACAATGGATTACCAGTATTATCTAGACAGACTATGCTGAATATTGAGATATCTGATGCAAATGACAACCCTCCAGTTTTCTCTCAATCAAATTACACCGCAATTATTCCAAGAAAATAAAGTCTTAGGTAAAAAACTTTTTATTTTGTTCTAATATACCTGAAAATTGTTCAGGGTGATCCAGATCCAGAATGATGTGAACACCACCTACCTTTTCACTTAAAAATTGATTTTAAAAAATTTCAAGATAGCCAGCTGGTGTATTTTTACTCTGGGCATTGAAAAACATTTTTGAAAATTTAATCAGAATTTTTGTTTAAGCGTGACGAAAAGAGTGATTTTTTTCAATGAAACAACCTATTTTTAAATTTATTTCTTTAAAGACCCTATTTTTTTCAGTTTAAATATATATAGTTTGTTTATCTTTATTTAAGTAATTTACGATATATTTTTACTTTGATTTAAATAAAATAGAGGAAAAGGTATATTACTATGATAACCTTTTTATGAAAAAAGGAAACTTTTATTTTAAAAAATAGTTTAAAACCAAATTTTAAAAAACTATCCTAAAAAGAAAAACAAACACTTAAAACGACATCTATTATAATACATACTATAAAGTTTTGAAAAGTATAACGTTTTTTTAACGATGGTTAATATTTTACCTATAAAAATTTTTATTTATTAAATATTAATACTATATATTACTATAACTTTATTTATATTTTCTAGCTATTACTATATAACTATAATTCCCTATGTAGTATACTATACTGTCAGATTTGGTAAAAATTAAATTTATATTAATGTCGGAATTTTTGATGTACTTAATGCACTGCTGCCAGACTAGCATGTAGGAAAACAACTGTACAGACTGGTTTAGATTAAGTCGGGAATTTTTGATACAAATATGATAACACGTATATTTTATACTATTAAAGAAATTAACAAAAATACTTTTGTTTATTTACAAATATAAATTTTTGTTTATACAACTTACCCTTTAAATTATTATATTATTTTAAGGCCATCCAATTCTTCAATTCTCCATTACCGATGATGATATTCCACCCAACACTGTACCATATACCTTTGACATTAGAGTGGGCAATGAAGGAAACTACTTCCGTTTGGATCAAGATGGAATCCTAAGAACTGCATCCAAGTTTAATCACAAAATACGCAATAATTATCTGTTACAAATAAGAGTATTTGACAACGGTAGCCCACCATTGTATTCGGATACTTGGGTAAGTCAACCTGGTTGTTTTAGTAACAGAATAATTTAATTTATTTAAAATAGATAGATTTTTAAAAATGTTATAAATGACACTGAAAATATATTTTAACAATTTTACAAGTATGATTATCCTAATGTAACTAAAACGTCATGCTTTGGTTTAAATTTATATTATAATTTTTAGATGTATTCTTTATTAATACAGTATTAGCCCCTTGTTTCTAACTTTAACTATGTCTATCTATTAAAAAACTTATTTTTTAAAACAAAATTTACCAAGTATAAAGGGTGTCCCTACTCTATTTATACACTAAATATATCTGCTCCTGTACATGACAAAAAAAAACTTAAGATAAAAATGTGTGTTTGGTAACGCTAATTTTAATTAACAGTATGGGTAAATATACAGGGTGTCCAGAAAACAGAGTTTTCATTATTAAGTACTTTTTTTTAAATGGAACACCTTGTATATTTTGCCAAATTTTTATTTTTTATTCAATTCTACATCAAAAATGTATATTACACTATACGTCAATTATTGCTGGTTTTTGAAATGACGACCTTTTTTTTTTGTATTATTTGATTTAGTCATGTAATAATTAAAAACAATAAAAAATAAAAACAATTAACATAACATCCCATAGTAAATGTTTAAACTGCTGAGCGTTTTTAACTACTACTTTCTGTCATAATTATTATATAGGGCATGGATATTTAGTATATAAATAAAGTTGGAACACCCTGTACTTTAAGAAAAGTGTCATGTCAAGCAGTCGGTTTTTATCCGTTGTTAATAAATAACAAAAATTATGGTGATGCTCTATAATGTTTTGGCGGATTTATTTATGAAAAAATTATATTTGAAGGGGTTTCTGCCAGATGTAATCAATTTGTTCGGGATGGTCCCAGCTTATTGCAAACATAGTCGACTTATTTGAACCTGCAAATCTACCCGAAAGATACTTCAAAAAACTTAAAAAAATTATAAGCATCAACGTTTTAGTAACAAAAAGTTGACAGTTTTAAATATTGAAAAAATAATTAAAAATAATAAGATTTTTCTTTTGAAATTATAGATACAAATCAATTTTATTTATTTAATAACATGACAAACATTATTTGAACATATTTTTAATTCAAAAACCCACTAATAATTTCACTTTAAAAATATATTTTCTTGTCCTTTTGATAAAAAGCATGGTTTTAAGAAAAAGGGAAAATTTAATTTGTTCTAGGGTTTTTAATTATCATTTAATTTTAAAAGTGTTAGAAATATTGACAGCTTTTCTATTTCGTTTAAAAATGTTTGAAAGTATTTTAATGCAGATTTTGAACTTTACAAAAGGGGGGTTCAACTGTGGGGCAGACCAAAAAAATGATAACATCTAATATAAACCCTAATTAATATGTTTTAATTCATCATTTTTATTTACTTATAGGTATTGGTAAAGGTTATAGAAGAATCTCAATATCCACCTATTATTACACCATTGGGAAAACAACATCAACTCTTACCTGGATGAATATCCTGGGGGGGGTTATTGGAAAAAATTTACGCAAACGATCAGGACCAATACGACACTTTAACTTACGCTTTGTATCCTACAGTAGGAATTTCCTATCCGACCCACGAGTTATTCCAGATTAACAGGTAAAGTTAAAAAAAATCTTTAATAACAAAAAAGTGAAAACTCTATAAAAGCCGAACTAAGGACTCTTTTATATGAATGTGATTTAGTTAATTCTTATATTTTTTAAATAAATTGTTAAATTATAATAAATAAATACTATTAAAAAAACTCAGAGCTCTTATTATTCATTTTAGATTTCATACTTATCGTAAAATAATCTACGATATGAAATCAAGGAAAGTTTGTTGATAATCAAAAATATGCAACGTTATTCATAGACATAGATCAAAATACTAAAGTGATATTTAGTCAGCCAAATATGTATCTTAATATTCATTGCATGCAAAAAATAAGCTGTATAAAATTTATTTAGGTATCTTTTTAAAAATCGGTTTTGTTTTATTAACATAATTATTTTTTCTGATCTTTTTTAGGTCTGACGGTACATTAACAGCACTTCCACGTCTAGATGTCGGCGAATACAGACTGAATGTGTCGGTAACGGATGGAAAATTTTTCGCATACACCATTGTCAAAATTAACGTTGAAATACTGAGCGACGTTATGTTGGAGAACTCGGTTGCTGTTAGGTTTAGAGACGTTAGCCCTGAAGCATTTATTTTAAGCCATAGAAAAGGTACAATATTTTATACCATTTTTTCCAATTAAATATTTGTATATCAGTATATAGGTGTTAAGTAAATAAAGATGACGTTTTGAGCACCTAGCGATAAACTTATTAATTTCTTTCTTCAAATTTTAAACATTTTTTCTTTTGATCTTTGGAGATCTTTAAAAAGTAATGTTGTCCGTATCGCACCTCTCCTGTGGTCATTGGATTGGGTTCGTTGATCTAATTATCTAATTTTTAAACACGACTAACGGGTTCGATCTTTTTTTGGTTTTTTTTTTTTTGGGTTTTTGAAATTCTGCTTAATTTGGAAATATTCTTTATCCACCCGGGGGTAGATGTCCGGACAGGGATCCGGATCACAGTGTATACACAATTAATACACTATGGATACTGATACATGGTAATTACATCATGGAAACATCAAAAAAAATTTATTTTTTCACAGTTTTTTTATTGTAAAACACGGGGGGCCCCCAAAGGATCGGGGGAAGGTTTAGAGGAATATACGTTATTTGTTTTCCTAATAAATATATCTTGCCTTTTTTATTAAAACATTATATATTTTTTGTAAAAAAAAATACATTTTGTGGATGAACTGTGTAATCACGGTGAATTCTTACTGTGTATTCATCGTGGATTTGCTGTGTAAGCGCCGTCGGTTCAACAAGAAAGCACTGTGCAAACACGGTGTGTATGGAACAACTCCACTGTAAAAACATCGTGGAACCTGTGTGATAACACAGTGTTTTCACGAACCCAGTGTTTTTACGAACACAGTGTTTTCGCCGTGGACTCAAGGATGCGAAAATCCCAAAAGTTTTTGGGGCTCGTTGTCATTATATCCATTTACGTATTGCTTTTTCTTTCATCTTTTAAATTTTTTTTGGGGGTAACTTATGTTCTTGACTAGATTTTACAAGTGTTAAGTTTTATGTTTAAAAAAAAATAAAAATGTATTTTATTTCTTTGACTGGTTATATTTTTTTATTATGTTTACTTGTAAGAAAGTATTTGGTTTTTAAGTTAATTAGAAATAACAGCGTTATTAAAATTTTCATATAGAAAGGAATACAAAATTGGCATTTTATCAATGATCTAAAATATATAAATCGTTGATTTTATTTTGGTCCGTTTCTATAAAGGAATTAATGACTTTGGTCGTTTCTCTTTTGTTCTTATTGTGCTTTTATCTGTTTTTTTGGATGGGTTTGTAATTTATAGGTTTGGATGGGGGTCTTCCTTTGGAGACAAAATAACTCTTTTATCTCGGCGAAAATATCTTTGTCTCGCTCGGGACCACTCCTCTTCGTTTCATCTCGTTCCTCTCGTAATAAAACTGAGTTCTTCTTTTGGTGGCATTACAAGATGTGGGTGTTTCTATTTGGTTCTAATGGTATTAATCTGCGTTTTGTAATAAATAATATATATAGTTGCAAATAAACCGATAAGATTAAGCATTTCTGAAATGCCAATGAACTAAATCATATCAAGTTAAATGCCGTTAAAATAAAATCCAATTAATTCAGGAGTCATATTTGCTAAAATGGCGATGCAATTATATCGTTTTTAATTTGACTTTTTTAGTAGGAAAATAAAATATGTATATAAAAGTAATAAATGACGCTAATTTACCATTAGTTTGCCCATTAATTTTAATAATTTGTAGGTTTTGTAAGAGCCGTCAGGAATGGTATGAACTGCAGATTAAAAGATGTCATAATTATAAGTGTACAGCCGTCCAACGACGAAGATTTGTTAAGGGCCCGAAGATACACCAACGAATCAAATTTTAATGACGAGCACCATAACAGGTATAACATAACAAGTTTAAAACAAAATTATATACATCATTGAATTATTGCTATATAATTTTAACATATTTTTTGTATTCAGTAAATTATTAGCTACTTTTCTACTACCAATTTATTTAATTATGCATGGCTTTCTAGACACTAATACTGAAATCACATAAAAAAAAATGTAAAAATAGTACTTATGTAAGTTATAATTTTTGAAATCGTAACCAAAATTTTAAATAATTTTTTAAGACACTTTATTTTTAGATCTAAACGCTACATCCATAAAGACCTAGACGTCCTCTTCACAGTCCGCAAACCTGACGAAGGTTATTTTACTTCGGACACCATCAGAAAATCTCTAAACGATAACTTGGAAGAGCTAGAGGAAAGTACCAAGTTGGTTGTGGAGGAAATCATAAGACCAAAGTGTAGCAACAAGTACTGTATGTACGGAGTGTGCCAGGATCATTTTATTTTAGATACGTCAGTTATTCAACCAGTGTCTACAGATGTAACTAGTTTTGTTTCGCCGATGCATAAGCAGAAATTAGATTGCTTGTGTAAAGAAGGTAAGTTGGGCTTAAAATATTAATTATTATTATGCATGATTTTCCATCACTTACCTTCGAATTTTATTTTACTACGTTTCAAAATACGCTTTGATCTAAAAGCTAGAGCGATGCAGATTTAAACATACGGATCCAACATGCGATTTTGTGGCTCACTCTAAAATGTATAGGAACAATAACAAGATAAAAGAGTAAAACCAGGAACTTTAGGAATTTGTTATTGGGTATATGCTTGTTTTTTTGTGGCGTTTAACCCCATAAATAATCACTAATCGTTATTTAATCTTATTAAATTTCATG
Source organism: Listronotus oregonensis (assembly GCA_019359885.1). Classification (NCBI taxonomy): domain Eukaryota; kingdom Metazoa; phylum Arthropoda; class Insecta; order Coleoptera; family Curculionidae; genus Listronotus; species Listronotus oregonensis. Next base: position 3,202 of record JAHBCN010027615.1, on the reverse strand, counting down.
TTTCTGCAGTTAATACGTAAAATGCAAAAAACATTCATATTTTGCCAATCACGGCCTCAGTCACCGCCTTCTTAACTTTAAAATTGTACTCACTCATACCTTCCTTTTTCATCAGCTTTTGCACCTGAAATTTCCGGACAGGTAGGGGTGGTTCAAGGGTGGAAAAAATAGATATTTTAAAATTTTAACATAAAAAATATTTAATGTCGTTATTACTAATCCCTTGAAATGTAGCAACGCAGTCCATAAAAATTATTGAAAAAAAATCGCGTATGAACAAAAATACGCCAAGAACGTTGAACAATTATAATTTTACTTTTCTTGAACGTGCCCCTTAAACTTCAGTTTTAATTCATATAATAATTGAAACTTAAATTTAATAAAAGTCATATCTGAATGGTTTTTCACACCTATAGTATATGTATGCTATAGGTGTACACAGTAAATAAAAATTAAAAATTTATCAAAACAAAAAACTATCTGAAATAAAAAAAAATAATAACGGGAAAATATATTGGAGAATATTGATGAATTTACTTTTATCGGCGGCTTTTGGTGGGCTGAAATAAACCAAAATATTTGGCTGCGACCTCCTGCGACTGTTCTGGTGAAATATGTTTTTATTTTATTTCTTTGCTATGTAAAAACACCAAGATTGTATGGTTGGATTAGTATAAGAATGAAAATTCGATGTTCTTAAAAAAAAAAAACATAAAAAGAAATTAAAAAGTTTTGATCTGAACTGGCTGCCAATTTGTCTTTTTATATGGACTATTTTTACAGACACGTGCGGAAGCGGCACTTTATAAGCCAATAGATTTTTTCCGCTTATTGTGACTTTTGAACCAGTGTGCGCCATCTATCGATAAAAAATTAAACGATTTTTTTACTTTATGCAGCTTTGCTGGGCTAAACTAAATAGTGTTAAATTTTGACAAATCCACTTTTTAATTAATTTAGTGCTTTTAGCAACGGTCAAGCATGAAATAGTGTAGAAGCACATACAGTTACATATATTCTTACAATCATCACATTACCACTTTCTTTGAAATTGTAAGAAGTATAGCTGGTTATCTAATAGTTTATATAGCTTAGGCATATAAAACCCCAATTGGATTCAAAACTACTTTAACTGTTTACCACCAGAGCTGTCGCAATTACTTTTAAAAAGTAATTCAGTTACAATTACCAATTATTACTCTTCTAAGTAGTAGTAAATTGCGATTACCAATTACTAGCATGTTTGTTAAAAGTAATTCAATTCTCAATTAAAACTAAAAGTAATTAATTATTTCAGCAATTCCTTATTAAACACCATACACTAAACAAATAAAATATTTATACTAAAAAGCATCATACGCCCACTTCACACTATTCAAATTGCTTTCTCGGCATGATCAAGGTTAAATGACTCTAAAATAAAAATTTCTTTTTTCCTACCCCAAACATCAACATATTTTTCTACCAAAAAAAGGTAATTAACGGTGCTGGTAAGCATCAATCGAAAATACTAAATCGGTGGAGCGTTCGCCGCATTTAAAGCGCCCGCCGTATTTTAAGATGCTCTTTTTGGCTGGCCAAAATTCCAGCAGTTTTTTCATAGGGAGAAAATTTTTTTCTTAATTTTTTTTTTAAAAAAAATTTTAAAAAATTTTTTTAAAAATTTTTCCTAAGTAATTGAATTACTTGGGGGTTTTAAAAAAAACAATTACCAATTAAATTACATTATTAATTGATAATTCAAATACAATTACCTTTTCCGGAAAGTAATTAAATTAAAGTAATCCAATTATTGAGAAGTGATTGAATACGATTTTTCAATTATTTGAATTCAATAACCGACAGCTCTGTTTACCAATAGAGAAAGTTACGTACCATCCCGAAAATCAAAGGTATAAAGATGATTTACGAGGCAAGCATAAGTTAAAATGAAGAAGGCGATGCCTCAGTTAATAAACTTAAAAATACTTAAAAACAGCAACAATAACAGTAATACATTTAAAGACAATTAAGAATTAAAATTTAAGATACGTTTCTTATGATTGGGTCGTTCCTTTTATGAAAAATCAAAATTTGGGTTTTTTGCTGATGAATACACATGGGCTCAGGTCTCAAGGTATACAATAGTGCAAGCACAGTCAATTTACTTTAACAAACTTGCAATCACCCTAAAAATACATATTGTTTTATTCTGTCAATGTTAGTAACAAATCTGTTACTGTTCTTTAGATGTGAAAAAAATAAAAACAGAATACAAAGTAAACTGTAAATATTTTTTTAATTTTTAAAAATTTTAAAGGGGGCTTTTTTTTCATTGTTGTCAAAAACTTAGTTTTCATAACTAGTTACAAAAAATATATTTTTTTGCAACTGGTGATGAAAAGTAAGATATTTGGCAACGTCAATAAGTTTTAAAAAAAAATCACTTTTTAAAAATTTTTAAAATTTGAAAAAAAAATTTAAAAAAAAAAAATCTGTTAAAATTAGAAGAAATATTGTGCGAAACGCATTCTTTCGCGGAACTCGCTTCGCTCGTTCCGCAGAAATCTACTCGTTACAAAAAATAATGCTTTTCCCAACTGGTTGCACAAATAACCATTAAAGAATTCAAATTTTTATTTAAAATTAAAGTTGGTCTGAGAACTTTGTTTTTGATATTTATGACGATATCTTAAGAGTCAAAGATTTATTTATTGTTTAAGGTATGTACAAACAAGACTGTACGATTTAAACAATTTTTCTATTTTGTGTCATTTTATATTCAGTTAATATTAACTTTTTAAGGTTATGGAGGCGATCGATGTGATACTATAGTAAACGAATGTGCAAGAGAACCATGTCCAATATTCAAAAAATTTGTGCCCCGGGGGGGTTCCCCGACAGGAAACCTTTTTTGTCCGGAAGGTTACGCAGGACCTGCTTGTGATGTAGATATTTCGAAATGTCATGATCAAAACTGCTATATTGCTAGAAATCCAATATCGTTTAGTGGCAAGAGCTATTCGCAATATAGAATTATCAATAAAAAATCTATCGAAGATCAACTAAGTTTAAGTTTGAGAGTAAGGACCGTTCAACCTACAGGTAATAATCTTACATAAACCTTACATAAATTAAAAAACAAAAGAATAAAAAAACATAATAAATAATAGATTGCGGCTATACCGCTTGTGGGGCCCCCTTTTTTTACTATTTAGACGTA
>JAHBCN010027614.1:0-10001 GCA_019359885.1 Listronotus oregonensis | reverse complement strand
GGAAAAATTACCCTCATAATCCCCTGAACAATCTTTACTTTTTCCTCAACTTGATAAATATCCATTCTATGATTTTGTAAAACACACGTGTTCTTACCATAAATTCGCCAGGCGAAACAAATTTTATACATTTATAATTCCCAAAAACTGAAAATTGTGTTACTTTGTTGTTTCTTACTGAACAAAAAGAATGCATACACAAATAGCGGACGATTGCAATTTCGTCCGGTCCATTGCTATATACCTAGTAGGGTGGCCCTGTCTGTATACTTCACTACTCGCCTTACGAGATGCTGGCCTATGGTTATTTTAAACTGTGTACTGGATATGAGTTTCCTGAACGCCTATATTATTCCTTAGGTATATCGCAATATTGATTTGTCCTTTAGCATTGGTTTAACCACATATGAACGAGTGCATACAGAACGGAAAAGGCCATGTGAGCCGCGTTATTCTATCCTCGTGCATTGGTAAAGTAAGATTTACCGCTTAAGGGTAATGATGATGCCAAACTGGAAAGAAATGAACGGAAAACCTGCCATATTTGCCCTCGAAAAAGAAAAATAAAAACAGTATATTTAATTTATGCTGTGATTGCAAAAAGCTTATTTGCCTTGAGTGTTCAGAGAAAATTTGCCGTAGATGTGCTGATAAAGACTAAGTGTAAGCAAAATAAACTAAAAGTTATAGCGTAAACTTGTATTTTACGTTTTTTTGTTCTTAGACTATGTGTGAGATATTTTGTTTTAAAATAATATTTTAGGGTATGTTCATAAGAAATATGCAGAAAACAAAAGGCTGTTTATTGTTTAATTTGTTTTAAAATATTATTTTACGAGGGCTGTAAAATAAATAGAAATTTAACTAGATTAGATAACCTAATAGGAATTGTTAAAAAATTTAGACTAATTATTACTTTTTTTTTTATAAAATGCATAAAATCCTAAAGTTTTGTTAAACCTTTTTTTAAAAAAAATGTTTAATTAGGAATTGGGCCCATTTTATATAGGCGGTCTCAGCGACACAACAACGTCGGCTGTGTACAAAATTATCAGGATGTTAAATACGTATAACGTAATTATACATAAAATGTTGTCTTATAAGTAAATAAACATGAGTTTATTGGTCTTGCAATTTATATCCTCGGTCGCTAATTTTGCTCGGCCAAAAAAAACTCGCCCAATAAATATATGCTTTATGTATTTATATTTGTTACGGACCAACTAATTAATGAGTCAAAGGGGCAATTTATTAAAAAATCAAAATTTTTCCCCTTTAAAAACCAAATTAATTTTTTGAATAACAAAAAATAACTAAAAAAATTATTTTTTCCTTTAATTTTAAAGAAATATTCCCAAAAAACAAACGTGTTTTTTTAAAAAAAGGGTAAACTTAAAAAAGATAGTCATAGTTTTTACCATAAACAAAATTTAAATAATTTAAAAAAAAGGGTCAAGAACTTTTAAACAGGATGGTGCAAAAAAAACGAAACGGGGCTGTTTCTGGAAAATCACTTTTTTTTTAAAAAGTCTTTGACTTTTTAAATTTTAAATTTTTTAAAGGGGGACACTTACCAATCAGTTATAAATTTTAAAAAAGCTGTTAGAATTTCCTAAAATTTTTAAACCAATTTGTTTAAAAAAAGTTAGTTTTATTTTATATATTTTTCCTTTAGGTTCATCTTGAAAACGGTGGCTGACTTGCTCCCCAAAACCCTTTAAAAAAGGTTTTTTTATTTTTTTTTTTAACTTATTAAGTTTTTTTTTTTTTTGTTTGTTTTTCAGCAGATCTGCAAGTTCATAGGGGTCAATAGGACTGAGCGGGTTCAGTTCGTTGAACCCCGGGACTAGACCGAAGTAGTCCCTTTTTTAGGCGAGTAATTCAACAAAAACTTACTGAAACGTACATTAAACTTTTAAAGCATTTCCTTTTACTATTAACCCCTGTCCTTGACCGCTTTTAACACTCCCTTTACCCCATTTTACTAAATTTCAAACCCCCAGCCCCCCGAAGCCCCAACATAGACTTTCAAAAGTATCGTTTTTGCATTTTATTTTTTCCCTTTAAAAAAAAAAAGCTATTTTCCTACTTTTAAATCCTACTTTTTCATATCCTCCTTTTCATTGTCTGTCATGATAGGGCCCGGGACATCGATAAAAAACCATTACAGTTTCGAGCTTAAAATGATATAGAATATACCAAATAAAAATGCAATAAATAACTAAATTTCCTTTAGGTTTTTAGGGTTTTTTATTTTGGTATTTTTATTCGGTGTGATTTCAGAATAATACAAAAGCTGTGACAATAGTAAAAAATTTAGAGAAGTTTTTGCAACAACAAAGGAATTAAATTATGATATTTTATAATGTTTTATATAAATTATATGAAATAAATCAAAATTAAAATAGACTTTTTGTCATTATAAATTTACAAATATTTGATTGCACCTCTATTAGGATTCATATTTATGAATTTAAAACCCCAAAAACATAGTTTTGTTGGTGGAAATGCAACTCTCCAAGTGAGTACGAAAACTCTCCGGGCCTATTTGTTGTAACCGTAAAAACCAGTTCCGTTACATAGGGTAAATCAAGGGGTAAATCATATTATATTTGGGCCAACATAATTTGTTATATTTAAACAGGTGTAAGTCGCTTACAGGCAAATAAATAATTAGTGCAAGTTAAAAAAAGAAGTTGAAGTGGCCCCTTTCATATTCCACTTTTTACTTGAAAGTGAAAGAGGTTTTTTTTTTCTTTTGGGCAGTCCACGAAGGCTGTGGTCTAAGCACTAACGTACCGTGGGTGTCTTAAGTGTGGTAAGAGGGAGTTTGTTTACACGGGACTTAAATATTTGGAGACTGGAAGAAAAAGGGAAACCCTTTTTTCGGGTAGCAGTTTCCATAGTCTGTCACTCTAGCCCTCTAGTTAAACTGTAAAAGGATGAATTAAAGTTGCACCTAGTGTTACTTTCCCTTGGGAGCTAGGTATTATACTGGAACTCCTTTGAGCAGAAGGCGTGAAAATACCTAAAGAAGAGCGAAAGATTCCCCACAGCTCGTCGGTGGGCAAGAGGACGAAGCTTTTCTGTGAGCGTGGGATTATTTATAAGACAAACAGCTCTTCTCTGAATGGGTTGTAGGAGACGGGCCCTTCCACAGACATAAAAAAAAATATTCTAAAGAAGGTCTAATTTGGGATACATAAAGAATATACAGATTGAAAAAAATATTTTCTGGCTCGAAAGAGGAATCCAAGCTTTTTTTAAAACTGCTAAGGCTATGGATGTAATGTGACAAGAATAAATGACTCTTTGGTCTGCAAAACTTTGTCGCTCATATGTAACGGGTGAGCATTGATAGATTCGCGACAGCGAACCCGCCTGTGTTTTTGGGAAACATTAAACTAAACAAGATTTTTGGCGCCTCAGATATCCGCATTGGGCCTACGCTTGGTTTTCAAATCAGGCTTATTAACTAGCTTAAGAAAATGGTGCAGTTAGGGGTCTGGTGCAGAATTTATAATTCTTAATTTATTTGTACAAAACCATATTAAATTGAGCGACATGTTAAAGGTTTACAACATTTAGAAAATATGCTTTTTCCGGGGGATCCAAATCTACAGAACGAGAACATTATGTATCAAACTCAGACTTTTGCATGGATTTTGTAAAGCTTTTATTGCAGCTGATATTTTTCTTTATAAAATAAATTATTGGTCCACGAGGACATTTTTGAAAAAAACTACCACAGAAAAGTACCAGACGAATCAACTCTGCATAAAACTATATTAATAAGGTCCATTTTAAAAAAAATATGGACAAAAAAACTGGAAGGAAAAAATTATGGTTTAGTGTCGATAAAAAAAACTGATATCAAGGGGAAAAATATGTTAATAATATTATAGTTACACCCTTTAAATTATCACGAACCTGAAAACTCATATTTAATTAACAGTAAATTTCTTTTCTAAAACCAACAGTGAGACAATAACAAAATCTGTAGTAGAAAGTATTACTTACTACTGTCAGTCACTATTATTAAAGAAAAGTGGCGTTTTGTTTTTTCGGATAGTGCTGCATATATGCTGAATGCAGGACGACATTTAAAAAAACTTTTTCCCCAAATTGTTTCATTTGACATGTTTATCTCATGCCCTACATGGGAATATGCGAAATGGTACGCAATTTTTATCCACTTATTGATACTTTAGTTATCGAGGTAAAAAAGTTTTTCTTAAGCCACCTGCGCGTATTACGAAATTTAAAGATATGTGTCTTAATGTCGCATTACCGTCACAACCTGCTATTACAAGGGGAAATATGGCTATCAGCAGTTAATATATTACCACATAAATTATAATGTTGTAAAAAATGTTATCGACAGTTTCCCCGATGCTTTAAGTGTAAAAAAAAGTAAAGAAGTTATAAATGCACCAAGTGTTAAATCTGATTTAAAATTTTTTTTTAAAAATTTTTTTGGATATCTTCCGAATTTGATTGAACAGTTATAAAAACAAAATGCCCCCCTAGTGCCTTCATTTCATGTATTTCAAATCTCTATAAACAAGCTTAAATCTGTTCCTGAAGAAATTGGGACAAATTAAAATTGTATATAAAAAAAAACTTGGAAAGAAATCCAGGATTTTTGGGAAATAAAGCATTTTTTTGGGAGGCACTACAAAATAAAAGAACTGACTTGTAAAATAATTTTCGATTTACTCCGGTTACAAGCTGTGATGTCGAAAGGAGTTTTTTAAGACTTAAACATATATTAAATTATAAATGAACCAATTTTACCGAAACCAAATTTGAAAAGACGTTAGTTATATCATGTAATGCAAATAAATTGAAAAAAAACTCCTGTTATTTTTTTTATTTTACATTTTTTTAAATTTTTTATATTTAATATCTCCTTAATACGCACCCCAAAATAATTTTACCAGACAAAAAAAATGAAGGGAACAAGTTCGTTCCGAAACCCGGGGCCCTAGTCATGAATGACACTCCCGACCCCTAAGGTTATTTAAAAACCCCCCCAGGTGTTACTTTATGGATATCGATGTGTAACCGTTTGAATTAATCTTTAAAGCATTTACTTTCATTACTCACTACTTTTTCAAAACCCCTTTTCCTAGATTTTTCCCCTCACCTTATCACACCCACACCCCTTCCAGACCTCTTGCACCCTCCCCCTTTTCGACGCCTCCTTTTACCCTATTTTATCAAATTTTTCCTCATGGGTACCGACTGTATAACTGCTCCAATTAAACTACTTTAATACCATTACTTCCTTTTACAAACGTTACTGAAAAATTACTCTACTCTACTACCCTTTAGCAGTATAATCGAATAAGAATAAAAGCTGGGAAATGTTTGAGAAAAGAGGTGGGCAGTGAAAGCACGTGATTTGGAGATTGATAATCACAGTTACGACTTAAGTGTCCGCTGAGGGCTTTGCGTGCTTGGAGAGTCTTGGGTCAAGTTGGCAGCAAGGAGGGGTAGGGAAAAGGGAAGTAGTAGAAGGAAAGCTTTTTCGAGAGTTTAAAAACACAACGGCAAAATCGATACCCTTAAATGTGTATGTTGGGGCTTCAAGAGGTTTGGGAATCAGGGGGGGGGGTGTAGTAGGGTAAGGTAGGGGAAGGGTGTAATAAGGGGTTGCGGGTTAGACTTCACTGTAAAAGTTTTAAACAAGTTTAAGGTATTAGTGATATACTGCAGTTTGGCACAATGTATGGGCCGTGGGAGATCTGTGATGAAATGTGGGTGGGGGTCAGGGCCGTAACCAGGGGGATGGCAGGGGGCCGCCCTGTCTGGAAAAATATTCGCCCTTCCTGGCAAAAAAAAAAGATTAAAAAAGCGAAAATTAAAAACTAAATGTTTCAACGAATTGTGGGCTTAACTCTACCGTGAACTCTGTTCACCATTATCTTCAATCCGCCAAACCCCACATACTATTTCTTACCGAAACCCAAATAAGTCCCAAAACAGCAACCAACCACCCCCTTTTCCCCGGTTATGAACTCATTTCATCTTTTCGACCCCATGGCGGCGTTTGTGCTGACGTTCGCAACGACCTGGTTTTTGTTAGGGTTTCTAACCCCGAATCGGGTAGGCCCCGATATTCTTTGGCTTAAACTTTCCAAAATCTTCTACCAAATTCATCTGCTGTATATACCGGTCCCGTCGGACAACCCCCTCAACCCAGTTCTTTTTATTTCCTTTCAATAAAGATCGACAATATTTTTTCCCTTTCCCTTGGCCGAAGTAATCGTCCTCGGGGGTTTTAATGTTCATAATAAGGATTGGCTAGGCTCCACAAAAAATGATACACAAGGCAGAGCAGCAGAAAATTTCGCAACCCGCAACTGCTCAAAATTAATTATGGGAAACCCACCTACTTTCCTAGGGTTCCCCCCCATAATTCTAACCCCCCAGATCTCTTTCTTACTTCCACCCCGAACTCTATCAAGCATCAGTAACTGCCCCCCTTGGTCGCTCTGCCCATGGTTTGGTCACCGTATCATACTCCACTCATTTTGAGGCAACTGAAAGCATGCCGCCACGAACCGTCTGGCACTACAATTCGGCCGACTGGGATGGTCTAAGAGATTTCTTTGCCAGCTACCCTTGGAATCCTACCTGCTTTTCTCTGATCCTTCAGAAATATGTAAAAAATTACCGAAACAATTCAACTAGGCATTGAGACCTATATTCCCCACACTAAAAAAGAACCCCATAACTTCAAATCACAAACCGTGGTTTTTAAATCCTTTAAAACTTAAACTTAAAACTTCAAGCCCACAAAAAGTTTCTTAAAAACCCCAGTCCCGAAAATCGACAGGCTAGCACCATAGCAAGAAATCAGTATAATCAGACCATCTCAGATGCAAAAGACCCCGTTTTAACAATTGAAAAAAAGAAAAAGTTCTCTCTTGCTCAAATGGCAGTAAAGTTTTTTGGTCCTTTCCCAAAAAATATTAGTCAGAATTTTTGCACAAATTTTTCCACCCTAATCTCTCTAAGATGGAATTGTCTCTACCTCCAAAGGAAAAGCCGAACATTTGCCAAACAATTTGTTGCCAATTCTACGCTTGATCCTCCTATTAATCTTCCTCTTCCAACAGTTGTCCCTGTTTCTCATAAAATGTCCGATATAATTTTAAAGTCAAACAGATCAAGCCTATTCTTTCTTCTCTTAATACTAAAAAATCGTCTGGGCTGGATGGCAACCAGCAATCGTCTTAAAAAATGTGCTCCGAGCTTGCACCCATCTTAACTCGCCTCTTTCGAATCTTTTACGACACGGGCATTTTCCCGGAGAGTTGGAAAGCTGCACGTGTGCAACCTGCCCCCAAAAAAGGATCCAAAAGTCTCCCTTCTAACTATAGACCTATATCTCTTCTTTCAGTTGTTTGAAAAGAATGGAAAAATTCTTTAAATTCCCAAATCTTAAAGTATCGGGAAAAAACATAAGATCTTACATGATAGACAATATGGTTCCCGTCACAGTAGATCCACAGCTGATCTTCTTTCTTTTCTCACACAACTGGAACAAGTCCCTTGATTTTTTTAACCCCAGATCATTGCTCTTGACATATCCAAAGTTTTGATCAGGTCTGGCATGATGGGCTTTTAACAAACTTCCTTCTTACGGTCTTCCACCTAAGCTTTGCTCTTGGTTTTCCCAGTTTTTTCTAATCGACGTATATCAGTTAGTGTAGATGGTCATTCCTCCAGCTTCTACCAAATTAATGCTGGGGTCCCCCGGGGGCTCAGTGCTGGCACCCACGCTGTTTCTTCTACACATTAACGATCTACTTTTCCACAATCAATCCCATTCATAGTTTTGCTGACGATAGTACCCCCCATTATTTCAATTTCTTAAGCCACCGTGTAATTCTGATTTTGAAAACAAGCGCAGGTCAATGCAGATATCTCTTTCACAAAACCTCAAACTTATTTTGGGATTGGGGCGCCAAAAATCGTGTTCAGTTTAATGCCTCAAAGACAAGTCATGCGCTGTCGGAAAAAAGTCTGGAATGCTCATCCCTTACATATGAGCGGCCAAGTTCTGCAGAACAAAAAGTCGTTTAATCTAGTCGGAGTTACTTTTGAGAATAACCTCAACTGGCACAAACACATTTCATCCATAGCTTCGGCAGCTTCAAAAAAAATTTGGGTTCCTCTTTCGAGCCAGAAAATATTTCTCTTTTTCCAATCTGTACACTCTGTATGTATCCCAAATCAGACCCCCTTTGGAATATTGTTCTCATGTCTGGGGAATGGCGTCCCCACAACACTTAGCATTCTGGACTCCATTCAAAAAGAGCTGTTCGTCTTATTAATGATCCAACGCTCACGAAAGGCTTCCTCTTCTTGCCCATCGTCAGCTGTAGGGGATCTGTCGCTCTTCTATAGGTATTTTCACGGCTTCTGCTCAGAGGTATTGGCAGTATTATTCCTTCTCTGGCAGCTCCCAACAGAGCAACACGTAGTGCAACTTTTATGCATCCTTTTACAGTTCAGTTAGAGGGCCCCGAACTTCCCGCTTTCTTTCGTTCCTTTATTCCCCGAGTGTCAAGACTATGGAACCTGCTGCCCTCAGAAGTTTTTCCTTCTCCTCCCAATCTCCAAAAAATTTTAAATCCTGTGAACAAACTCCCTCTCACCACACTGAAGACACCCACGGTACGTTAGTACTTGGCATCAGCCTTCGTGGACTAGATAGAGATAGATTATAAATTTAAGACCTAATTATACCCATCGGTAATAAAAAGTTAAAAGTGAATTCATACGGTAAGCCACATCCAACAGATATTCTAAACACATTCTAATTGCTAAATTCAACTGTTTTTGAAGTATTTCCGCTTGAAAATAGTGAGTTTTTAAATTTAAACACTGGTAATTCCAAACGGACTCAAACAAGCTAAAACGGCTTACGTGTTGAAAATTTTCTAGCCATTAACCATCTTACTTGTTGATAAGCTTTCCTTTAAGTCTAATGTTAATAAAATCCATTATTGTTAACTTTGACATAGTACCCATAGTAAGAAATATGACATTTTTTGGTTTAGTCCAAATTTAGAAGATAGGGATAAGCAAACTATTTTGGTCTATTCAAATCCGTTTAGATGTTAAAGTAGAAAATTTGATATTTAAACGCTATAATATTTAAAAAAAAAGTTGTATTTAGATATACAAAATATAGGTAATATTTTACTTATAATAAAACCATTTTCAGAGGTGCTAACATTGAAAGTGTCTAATGGCTGAAGGCAGCCAACTTTTCCTAGCAATATCGTTAAAAATGAAAGCAAAATAATTACGGAAACTTTACCGGATACAAGTCAAATATCAGACGATTTACCATTTATTGGAGAACCAATTCAACAAGTAGTCTTAAAAACTTTCCAAAACAAAAAATATTTGTTTAGTTATGCCTGCAGACAATTTCAACCAAACGCTAATAACGAAAGAACTTATACATTCATAGGTTACAAGAATTGGAAAAATGCAATGGATCCTAAAAAAAAATTTTCTAAGCAAAACACCATCGTACATTTTTTCAAGATCATGTGGCCGAGAAGCTTCAGCGCCAATCGACAGATGCATTCGTTTTCCCAATGATAAAAAAACCCCTTTAAAAAATCGCTATTACATAAAATCTATAACAGAGGTTGTTCAGTTTCTTTTAATTAAAGAACTTGCACTTAGAGGCACTTATGAAGCTGAAGAAAACATGAAAAAGGGTTTTTTATAAATCTTTTTCAATACTCTGTGAAAAAGATGCTAAAAGGTTCTAAATGTATGCAATACATACCGAAAAATGCAGTTTATACATCTCCAAAAATACAAACTAAAGTTATTAAAATTTTGACTAAATAGTAGGTAAAAATATTGTAGCAAATTATCAAGTTGTGTTGTTTATTTCTTTATTATCAGTAGCGTGGTTTGTGCTTTGGCTTTTAAACAGATCGTCACGGGGTGTCGTTTCCATA
>JAHBCN010027613.1:0-10091 GCA_019359885.1 Listronotus oregonensis | reverse complement strand
AAAATATATTTTAATTTTTTAATATAAAAATATATATATATATATATATTTTATATATATATATATATATATATATATATATATATGATATATATATATATATATATATATATATATATATATATATATATATATATATATATATATATATATATATATATATATATATATATATATATATATATATATATATATATATATATATATATATATATATATATATATATATATATATATATATATACGGTCCACGGAAAAGGTGTTGAAGAAAAAAAATTTTTTTATTTTTGATTTTATCGAAAAAAGTTATTTTTTGATAAAATTTTTGCTTTTTTCTAAGAGTAAGATTGAGAAAAAATTTAACATATTTTATACGGTGTTAGAAAATTAAAAAAACTTAAAATTAAAAAGTGCATTTATTTGATAAGAATGGTGGTTATTTTAAAAAAAAGGTTGTTAAAAATTTAAAAAGGTAGTCTTTATAGAAATTTTTTTAAAAAAATTCCGCCTACTTTTATTTATTTGTGTTTAAATTTATTTTAATATCTTTTAAATCAAATTTTTTGCTGTTGGAAGCATTTAAAGCTGATGATACGGGGTTTAATGAATTATAAAAGAAAGTTTTAATAAAGTTTGTCACTATCAACGCCTGCTAGTACAAAAATTTTAAATTAGTTAATTGAAAATGATTTTTTTAATTACAAATAAATAAAAGGGGGGCCGTTTTTTTTAAAAATTGGTATTAGAGACTACCTTACGTTTGAACAACTTTTTCAGAAACTTTTTTTGCATATCTTTGCAAATAAATGCTTTTTACTTTTGTCCCAAATTTTTTTTTAATTTTCAAACACCGCGTATAAAATTTTGTTAAATGTTTTTATCCCAATCTTACTCTAAGAAGTAGCAAATTTTTTATCTAAGTAACTTTTTTCGATAAAATTAAAAATAAAGAAGTTTTTTTATTTTCCCCACCTTTTCCGGGGGCACACGAGTACGTCCACGGAAAAGGTGTTTAATAGTAAAAACTTTTATTTTTAATTTTTTCAAAAAAAATACCCTTTTTAAAAATTTCTACTTTTTAAAAAATAAGAGTGGGGTAAAATATTTAACAAATTTTATACGCGGTACTCAGAAAATTGAAAAAATTTTTTAAATGGTTCAATAGTAAAGTGCATTTATTTAAGAAGATATGGAAATAAGATACTAGGAAAAGTTGTTCAAAAGTAAAAGATAGTTTCTTATATCAATTTTCAAAAAAATTGGCTTACTTTTATTAACTTGTGATAAAAATTATTTTAATATTAATTAACTAATTCCAAATTAACAACTCATTATTGTACTAGTAGGCGTTGATAGTGACAAGCTTTATTGACACTTTGCTTTTATAATTCATTAGCCGCAGTAACGTCAGCTTTAAATGCTTACTTAACAGCAAAAAATTTGACAAAATTGATATTAAAATTTAAATTGATATTAAAATAAATTTAATTACAAATAAATAAAAGTAGGCCGATTTTTTCAAAAATTGGTATAAGAGACTACCTTTTAATTTTGAACAACTTTTCCTTGTAACTTATTTCCATATCTTATCAAATAAATGCACTTTACCTTTGTACCATTTAAAGTTTTTTCAATTTTCTGAACACCCCGTATAAAATATGTTAAATATTTCTATCCCAATCTTACTCTTAGAAGTAGTAAAATTTTTTATCAAGAGTAGCTTTTTTCAATAAAATCAAAAATAGAAAAGTTTTTTCTCTTCAACACCTTTTCCGTGGACATACTGTATATAATAAATTTATATATATATATATATATATATATATATATATATATATATATATATATATATATATATATATATATATATATATATATATATATATATATATATATATATATATATATATATATATATATATATATATATATATATATATATATATATATATATATATATATATATATATATATATATATATATATATATATATATATATATATATATATATATATATATATATATATATATATATATATATATATATATATATATATGAGGGTGAGACGATCTTTCGTCAGGGGGCGTATGTTAGGCATCCGGGTTACATCCAAGTTTTAACTAGGGTCTTTATCGCGGACGATGGCATGCCAACCCCAAGACCGATGTGCGTAGTGAAGAGCTACATGCTTCACGAGGTACCCCTGTTCTAGACTGAACACATCGGATCTAGTTTAGGTTCTTCGAAAAAGAACACCCAAGTCAAGGTGGAACAGCATAGGCCTAGGACTGCATGACTAAGGGGATGCTTAGTTACTACTATGCGAACTCCGGGAACCGGACGACACCCGGTTTTAATTCAGCCTTACTGCAGTAAGCGGGGCACTGCTGCAGGTGACCTTTATTTCCTCCGCTACTCGTGGATACAAAATGGAAAAAGTTAAAAATAAGGACAAAGAAAAAGAAATGGAGGACACGGTTGCTGTCCTCAGCACAACTAACGAAGGGGGCAAAATGTCCCCAAAATCAAAGACTAACAGAGGGTTCACTGCAGCCCTTTCCACCATCATCAGGTAACGATGACAGCGTACCAATGATGGTAGACAATACAGAGGACTCTAACTCCTCAACTCAAACCATACGGGGAGCTGAAAATCCCGATGACAATAAAGCTGAAGAAGAGCTCTTAAAAAGCAGCGATGATGAGCGGGGGCAAACGGGTGACCCTAAAACAGGGGAACCCGGGAGACCAAAGCTCTCTGGCGCTGCAAGAAAGAGGTTTAAATACCTCAGGAAAAGTGGGATGGCCAGAGAAGAAGCCT
Source organism: Listronotus oregonensis (assembly GCA_019359885.1). NCBI lineage: Eukaryota > Metazoa > Arthropoda > Insecta > Coleoptera > Curculionidae > Listronotus > Listronotus oregonensis. Next base: position 7,268 of record JAHBCN010027613.1, on the reverse strand, counting down.
GTGTAAGGCCTCTCAAACCAATAAATCCCACCATGAAAGATTCCTCTGATAAAGGATCGAAAAGGGTCCGATCAGAAGAAAATACTCCTGAGGGGATACCTATAAAGAGGTCTAAAGGTCAGGAAAAGGAGAGTAATAAAACTCCTTCCAGATCACAGACCTCCCAAACGACCTTTAGCCAAGTAGCTAAAGGTACGAAAGTTGGAATAATACATGCCAACTTTCCTGAAGAAACCCTGTCATTGGAACACCCAGGAGCCATACAGGAGTCCATAATGATCCAAATAGTAGAACTGGGACGGGGGACTGGCATAAAACCCAGCTTCCACAGTTCCAGCCACAGCTGAGTGGCTAAAGGACATAGCCGCGAACCTAAGGCCAGCAGAGGGGGTGGCTGTCAGAGTGGTAGAGGAAGCAGAAATGCCTCACACTGAAATACTGATAGCGTACCTACCAAATAGTCAGGACTACTCAAACGAAAAAATCCTGGCTCTTTTAGAGGCGCAAAACGACCTCGATCTGTCCTGCTGGAGGGTGCTTAGGAGAAATCATGTAGGCCCCACAGTGGAAATGACGTTCTCAGTGGATCAAAAATCCGCTGTAGAACTCAAAAAAAGAGGCTATAAGCTGAACTTTAAGTTTGGAGAAATCCAGCTTAGACCAAAGCATAAAGCCTGAAAAGGAGAGGGAAGCTCAGGTAATGCTGAGCCTGGACTCAAAGGAAGCTCCAGCAAAAGGTGGCAAAACCTAAAACGGAGACTTCCAAAATAAAGGGCGAATCCAAAGGCAGCACAAAGCTCAAGGATAAGCCTTCAAACAAAAAGATGGATCCTGAAGGTGAAAAAAACCTAAGGACCACAAAAAGGCAGATAAAGGCAAATTGCCTAAAAACGTGCCTAACAAAGAACACCGGCATCTCAGATGCCTCTAAGTAAATCTTCAACACTCAAAAGCTGCATCTAGTGTGCTTAATAGAAAATTTACAAGGAATAATATAAACATAGGGCTAATTCAAGAGCCCTGGGTAAATGAAGGAACGATTAGAGGACTTCCAACTCAGTCATGTAAGTTAATTTATGAAACATCTCATGAAAGGCCTCGAGCGGCTTTACTTTTTGGTAAAAATGTTAATTTTGTTCCAATTTCAGAGTTTATAAAGAGAGACTTGGTTGCAGCTATGGTGGAAGTACCGACTGAAGGAGATAAAAGGAACGTTATAGTTGCCTAAGCTTACTTCCCAGGGGATACACAAGATCCACCACCAGTCAGCGTACAAGAACTAATAAGCTGGTGCAACCGAAGGAACAAACAAATTATTCTGGGCTGTGATACAAATGCGCACCCTACAATATGGGGCAGCACAGACACAAACAATAGAGGTGAGTATCTGCTGGAATATTTGACTCCTAACAATATAGACATTATCAACCAGGGAAATAAACCCACCTTTATGAATGTGATTAGAAAAGAGGTACTAGACTTAACCCTAGCTACGCCATTCATAACTAACCAAATTGAGAACTGGCAAGTTTCCAATGACCTATCTATGTCGGACCATATGCACTTACGATTTGACATAGCGGCGACTGCGAAATGCCTGGATGAATACCGAGTGCCCAAACTGACTGATTGGTCCCTATTTAAGGAACTTCTAAAGTCAGAAGTTGAGGGATTACCTTCATCCATAACAACTATTGAGGAACTTGACGCAGCCTCCATTAACTTAGAGGAACACATGATCTCTTCATATGAAAAAAGCTGCCCGGTAAAACGAAAGGGAACCTCGAGAGATGTTCCCTGGTGGAACAGGGAGCTTGACCGACTAAAGGCTGAATCTAGGAAAGCCTTTAATGTAGCAAAAACAACGGGCAACTGGGACAACTATCACAGAGCCCTTACTGAATATAACAAAGAGTTGAGGAAATCTAAAAGGAAAACATGGAGAACGTTCTGCGAAGGGATAAATAATCTTACCCCGGCAGTGCGATTCCAAAAGGTCCTAGCACGGGACCACTTAAACGGAATTGGACTACTTAAAAGACAGACCAATGACAGCTATGCTGAGACTCCAAGGGAAAGTTTGGAGATTTTGTTAAAAACCCACTTCCCAGGATTTACCATCATAGAAGGTAACCAAATACAGGAAAACCCAACATGGGACGAACCACGCCCCAGCAAAATAGGGAAAAGCCTAGCAGGTAAAATCTTCACAGATAATAAAATAAAATGGGCGGTTAATAGCTTCCAACCCTATAAATCCCCAGGTATGGATGGCATATTTCCAGCCCTGCTACAGCAGGGCATAGATGAAATACTACCGAACCTCAAAGCAATATTTAAAGCCAGTTACATACTGGGCTACATACCACAAAACTGGAGGAAAGTTAAGGTGGCGTTCATACCGAAGGCCGGTCGGCATCCTATGGATGAGCCGAAGTCCTATCGCCCCATTAGCTTATCTTCTTTTCTCCTTAAAACTATGGAGAAAATAATTGACCAGCATATAAGAAAGCTAATTTATCTCTAAAGCTCCACTGCATCCAAAACAATTTGCCTACCAACCGGCAAAATCAACGATCAATGCTCTACAATGTCTAGTCAGAGACATAGAAAAGACATTCGATGCAAAAGAAGCGGCTATGTGTGCATTTCTTGATATAGATGGTGCGTTTGATAACACCTCATTCGAATCCATACAAAGAGCAGCAGAATCATTGAACCCTCAACGATTAAATGGATTAAAGCCATGCTAAGAAGCCGCAAAATCAGCTCTGCTATGGGGGACGCGACTGCAATGGTCAGAGCGGCAAAGGGGTGTCCACAGGGTGGAGTACTATCGCCCCTGCTCTGGTCCCTAGTGGTTGATCGGCTTCTGGCGGAGCTGTCAGCAAGAGGCTTCGATGTCCAAGGCTACGCAGACGACCTCGTAATCACCATCAGGGCAGGCATGATGGCATATTATCTGCCTCGCATGCAAGCGGCCCTAAACTTGGTTGAGAACTGGTGCTCAACGAAAGGGCTAAATGTCAATCCAAGTAAAACAAATATAATACCGTTTATAAAAAGGAGGAAAACAAGGTTTATAGCTCCTATGTTAAACGGCATTACGATCAAACTTTTAAAGAAGTAAAATATCTGGGAATTGTCCTTGACCAGAAACTCAATTGGAACTCGCAAATAAAAAGGACTATCGCAAAAACATCAACGGGGACCTATGTGTGCCGCAGACTATGTAGGGAAAACATGGGTCTAAAACCCAAAATGATCTACTGGTCATACATTACAGTTGTAATACCTATAGTTACTTATGCCTCACTGGTCTGGTGGCCGAAAACAGAGGAAAAAACTACACAAGGAAAGTTTCTGAAAATGCAGAGACTTGCCTGTCTGGGAGTTACTGGAGTAATGAAAACTTGCCCAACGGCAGCTCTGGAAACAATGCTGAACCTCCTTCCCCTGCACCTGCACATAAAGAGGGAGGCGATACTGAGTGCCTCCAGAGTAATCCAGACACAAAATATAAAGTCAGGAGACCTGACTGGTCACCTTAAAATTTTGAAAAAAATCAAGATTGAAGCTCTGACCAAACCCACGGACATGATGCCTATAGTGCGGGACTTCCAGCGCTCTTTTAAAGTGGTTATTCAAGACCGCCAAACTATGAGTGTGAATGAACCAAAGCATGAAAAAGGCTCACTTGTCTGGTACACTGATGGATCTAAGATGGAACAAGGGGTTGGAGCTGGTGTCTTTGGACCTAGATGCAGACTATCAAAGTCTCTCGGCAGGGCTCCCTCCATCTTCCAAGCTGAAATCCATGCAATTGATATTTGCGCTTCTGAATGTGCCAAAATAGGCCTTTGAGGCGCAACCATATATATTTTATCGGACAGCCAGGCTGCTTTGAAGGCATTGACTTTATGCTCGTTTAATTTAAAGCTGGCCTGGGAATGCCGACAATCACTAAACCAACTGGCCAAACACAACACAGTTACTCTGGAGTGGGTACCAGGACATGAAGGAGTGGAGGTCAATGAAATTGCCGATCAACTCGCCAAGGAAGGAGCACAGAGACCATTCTATGGACCGGAGCCCTTCTGGGCACCATAGAGGCCACCCTTCGAGGAACTCAGAACATGGGAAAAAGTCAAAAAGAGACTTCCCGGGAACAACATCCCAGGACAAAGGAGGGAAAAATTTATTTTGCTTTTAAATAAGTACACAAAGAAGCTATTTGGAACTTAAAAAAAATGAACTTAAACTGGTTACCGACTTCCTAATAGGACATGGCCCTGGAGGTATCACCTCAATAAAATGGGAAAGACTGAGGATGAACAATGTCGGTTTTGTCACGAGGCAAACGAAACTGCGGAACACATTCTCTGTGAATGCAGAGAACTGACCCGACAACGGCTTAAATACCTCGAAGGGGTATATCCTACCCTGAGATATTATTCAGCTTCACCCCGTAGTATCCTGAACTTTGCTAAAGGTATAGGAATTTACTGGGCACTAAACAAGACGGTATCTCACAAAAAGACTCTTTAGGCCAATAAATACACTAAAAAGAGCGATTTTTTAAAAAAAAATTTAATAATAATTTTTTTTTTTTTTTTTTTTTTTTTTTTTTTAAAAAAAAAAAAAAAAAAAAAAAAAAAAAAAAAAAAAAAAAAAAAAAAGGGTTTAAAACATTTTTTTGCTAAGATAATTGACTTTTACTGATTTAAAAGCCCTAATCTTTTGGGCTAATTTTTTTTTTATAAATATTTTAGGTTATAAAAACTGTCTTTTGCTTTTTCGAGACTTATATTTTACTAATTTGAATCAACTTATTAATAAAACTAATATTTAGTTCTTTGTTTTAAGCTTTGAAAAAAAGGTACATTTTTGTTAATAAACAATTAAAGCTGCATGGGTGACAAATTTTTAATTTAGAAATATAAAAAGCTAACATCAAAACAAATAGTTTTAAAAAAGCAATTTTTTAAAATCATAACCTAATTGTTTGTTATTAATTTTGACGGCATTTGATAGTATAATACTTGAATTTGATACAGCGCATAATAAAAAGTTGCAATGTTTTTTATTGATAAAAGATGTTTTTAAAGTTACTGTTACAGTTATGCAGAAAAAATGGTTAATAGCCATACGCTCAAATAAGAAGATAAATATGCTCAAAACATTTTTTAGAGGCATGTTAAACTACTACAAGCAGGGGTAAGTTTAGAATTAAGATTGACTAAATGGACGAGTTTATGATATTGTATTACTTTTTTAGGTAAATGGAAAATTTTAAATAATGTCTGTAAATACCTATAAGAAAGTTTGAAAGAGCACTGATTAAAAGTAGTCGAAGTGAAAGATATGCTAGGAGACAAGAAGCGCAAACTCTTCAACCAAACATGCTGGTCATGGAAAACAAAAATAATGTGACAATGATGACCCAGAAACAGATTCAGAAAATGATATACTTGAAAGTGCTGTTGTAGAGACTGAGAATACCTATCAATCGAACAAAACATGCCATCGTTTTGTTCAAACAATTATAACTTGGAATAGGTCACAGTTAATATCTCACGAATTTTTAACTGAACAGCAGTTAAAGCATTTTACTGGATTTTCAAGAAAGTTATTTAGTTTTTTTGCAGAAACTTTTGGAAGCTCCTATTGCAAGATTAATAGTGCTTTGTCAATGGAGAATGAATTTCTAATAATGTTAATGAAATATAGACTGAACCAATATTTAAAAAGAATACATTTTTGGAGTATCTCATCTACAAAGAAAACTAAATACAAAGTAATTTGAGACTGCACTGAATTTCGTATAGAGCGCAGCAGTGACCCTTTCATACAACAAGCAACTTACTCCTCATATTATGAAAGCAACACTTTAAAAGTACTTGTTGCATGTACAGAAAATGCTGAAATCATCTTTATATCAGATGCTTATGGAGGAAGTATATCTGATAGAAAACTAACACAGGAATCTGGAATTTTGGAAGTTATTGAATAGGCAGTTTGTTTTAGTAGATAGGGGATTCGACATTTCAGATTTATTAGAAGAAAAAGGGATTAGGTTGAATATGCCTCCATTTAAAAAAGGTTCGCAGCTCTCGGAAGAAGACATAATGAAAACTAGGGCTGTTGCAAATCGTCGAATTATTGTTGAAAATATTACAGGATTAGCGAAAACACATAAAATTTTAAAAGATGTGGGGCCTTACATTAATCAAATTATATATAATTGCTTTATGATTTGTAATTTTTAAAAATGTATTAAACACTCTTGACGTAAGTTGAAAGTATTTATTGATTTGTTGTTAATAGATGTGTCTAAAAAAGAAAACACTTTTATATGCCACCTATTTATCTTTTTTACTCAGTAAAAATTTCTTATAAGAATAATTTAGTTCATGTTCGATTGCTTAATATCAAACAGTGTATTATACTGTTTACAGGAGAACAATAAAGTAACTATATTTTACTATAATTTTTGATATTAAAATTAGATGAGTTTCTATATAGGAGTAATCAAACATAAAGTGTTGAATGATAAGCGTACATAAACAAGGCTCTGTGTATTTGACATAGTAACAACTTTATTGAAATTAACAAAACTAAAAAAACTACAACTGAAATAGTAAACAATATATTTGGATGTTAATCTTTACATTAAAAAAAATATTTTACATAAATTTGATATGGGTATAGCAAATTAGAGGTATTTTTCTTCATTAAGGCAAATCTCGTGAAGCATATTGGAAAAAAATGTGTTCTGAAGTTTATCCAACATGTCACGAGCAAACGGTTCATCAAAAGGTACAATTATATTTGCCAACGACTTTGAAAATTTTGAATATACAATAAAATCACAAGTCTTAAGATTTAATATGGCCATTCCAATTTGGACCTGACCATAGTATGGATGTTTTTTCTTAAGTGTAACACGAAAATTTTCAATTTGAAGGTAGTCGCAATATAGTACTAACTCTGCAGAATTTTTTTGTTTACCTAAAAAGTAACTTTTAAAAATAATATTTTAACATCACAGTATAAAACTAACCAATAATAGGACATTTTATTTCTAAAGTTTTCTGGGCTCATTTTCTATAAAAACAATACCATCAGGTGAAAAACCTAACCATGGATGCCGTTTGGGTATTATAAGACCTGTTTCAATAACAGTGAACTTGTTAGATTTTATATAAATCAAACTTGCTTTATTTTCTGTTTCAAGCCCATACTGAACAAACCTAAAACAAAAATAT
>JAHBCN010027611.1:0-10011 GCA_019359885.1 Listronotus oregonensis | reverse complement strand
ATATATAGCCACTCCCTTCCAGGTTTTTCAAATCTTCTTTCCAAAAGACCTCGGTTTTCTAAATAAATTTTAACAACCTGTTGAATATCATTTCCCCCGGGGGGAAAACCCCCCACCCGCTGCTGTCTTTGGGGCACTCAGAAAAAAAGGGTTCATTTTTTTGATTGAAAAACTGTTGGTCTGCCCATTTTCACATAAAGGCTTCTTATTTTTGGTAAACAAGGGTTTTTTGGGGAAACCCCCTGATTTTGGCGCCCCCCCAAAGACAATTTTTCCCGGTTTTTTGACCGGCTACGGCTTTAGTCATATCCGAGGGGTTGTAGTTTTTGTAACTTTTTACCATTCTAAATTTTTAAAAAAAAGAAAAAAAAAAATTTAATTATGTTAAAATGTTTGCAAAATTATAAGGATTAATCCACAAAAAAAAATAGAAATCGTAGAAATTTCCCCAAAATTACACAGGGGAGGTTTTCCACAGTTGGAAAAAAAATTTAAAAACGAAATTTTACGACCGGATCCGGGGGAACCCCTTACCCCCCCAACGTGAAAACCGCTCAAAGGGCCCTCTAACAGGTATTCGACAAGTGTTTAGATTGCAACGCCGGGGGAACTGGTTTAACGTTAATATGGAGGGGGAAAATCCACAAACAGCGTGGAAACGTCCTGACGTCCGAAAAAAACCCCATATGTCCGAAATTATATGAACGACGGTATGTGTTCTTTTTTTGGCCCCCGCGTTATATTGCCCAACATAGCGAATCAAATATTTTTGTTCACTTTGTTTGACCAGTTGGAAAAGTTATGGATGACGACGAACAAAATTTATTTCTTTTTAGGTATTTTACAAAAACCAAAAAACCAAAAAAACAAAACATTCGTTTTTTGTTCACTTTTTTTGTATGTGTTTTTTGTTTATTGTTCGTTTTTCTGTCTACATAAACCAAATGTTTTTTTTTACTTTTGTTCGACTAGTTGAAATAGTTATGGATGCCCCTTGCAAAACAAAATTTTTTGATGTACCGACGTCCACTAGAACGGGAACGGGTTTGTTCGCCTTTTTAACTGTCTAAAAAGAAAAACGTTTGTTCGCTGATTTTGTTCTTGTTTGTTTTTCGGTGGCGGGGTTTTTTTGGCTATATTTTGAAGGGGGTCTACACGTGTTACCTTTGGGAATTTTTAAAAAAGTTAAATACAAGAGTTTTATGGTTTTTATCTGAACCGCTAGGATTTCTAAGAAAAGAAAAAAATATAAACGAAATTTTTGACAAAAAAATCAACTTTCTTTTTTTTTAATGCAATGCCCTATATATTTTAACCTATTACAAAGACTTTTTTTTTTATTTAAAAAATATATAGTTTGCCTTTTTATAAACCCTTTTTTTAAATTTTTAAAATTTTTTAAAATTTAATTTTTTATTATTCAAAAACCCCCTTCCCTTTTAGCTAGTTACCAAAGTGGGCTTTATTACCATATTATTAAACAAAACAAAAATATTACAGTCATTGTCCCCGGGAATAAAATTTCGTCAAATTTAATAAAATTATAGAGTTGGGAAATTAGATTTCTTTATTAGGGGTTTTATTCCGAACAAGAGGTTGGATATAGTTAAATTTACTATAGATTTAAAAATTTAAAAAACTGGCAAAAAAATCAGTATCAAAAGAGAGTATCCAAAAAGGGTTACTCCATGCAAAACAACGATCCATTATATTATTAAAAATTTTCAGCAAAGACAAACTGTTTTTAGGAAAAAAAGAACTATAGCAAGAAAAGAGGAGCAGGATTTGAAGGTTTTGCTATATTTTCAAGGTAAATATAACAGTATTAAAAAAAATGTTTAATAGCTACGTTTTTATATTTTTAGAAGATCCAGAAAGATCTATACCAGATGTTGCCCGTATTGTCAATAAATCTTGGTGAAAAATTTTTGAAATTTTAAATTATTACCATTCTAAGCCCTATAAATTTTTACCGGTTCAAAACTTAACCGAGGAAAATAAAATGCGAAGGACGGAGTTTTGTCCAGAAATGTTGATAAGAATACAACATGACCCACATGACCTTTCTAACAAAAATTGTTTTTACAGACGAGGCGACTTTTACAACTGCCGGAATGTTTAATCGCAAAAATAAACATCTTTGGGCTACTCAAAACCCTAAAAAAAAACAAGTTGTGAAAATTATAGGGCGAAGATCTGTCAACGTTTGGTGTGCAATGTATAGAAATAGGGTTTTAGGTCCTATAATATTTGAGGGGAACATGAATGGTCAAAAATATCTCAGGCTTTTACAAAATGACATAGAGAATCTTTTGGAATAGTTGCCAGTAATTAATTATAACCAGATTATATGGCAGCAGGACGGAGCTCCTGCTCATAATGTGGTTCAGGTAACAGAATTTCTTAATAATAAAAATAATTTATACATTGGCCACCCAACAGTCCTGATCTCTCCCCGTTGGATCTATTTGTGTGGGGTTATTTAAAAAATAAAATATACTATAATAGATGTCACACTTTAAAAGAATTTACTAAAAAATACTAACAGAGATTCGAGAATTAAACCATTTTAATCCACAGTTTGTTTTATTTTTATTGCGATTAGACACAAATTGAATTTTATTTTTATTGCGATTAGACATAAATTGAAAAACAATATTCAGGATTGCTTTAATAATGGTGGTAGCTGGGTCGAATAAGTTATGTGTTTATGATACCTAATTATGTAATTTCAAATTAAATCATTATTTTAGCTATTTTTAAAATGTTGTCTGTTTTTTAACAATATAATTAACTTCCTAACTCTTTAATTTTATCAAATTTGACAGACTTTATTGCGGTGACAATGACTGTAATATTTGTTGTTTTGTTTAATAATATAGGTATTTTATCAAAACCCACTTCGCGTAACTAGCTAAGACGCAAGAGGTCTGAATAATAAAAAATTCAATTCTAAAAATTTAAATATTGCAAAAACGGTTAATGCAAACATAGGCAAAATATATATTTTTTGAAATCAGAAAAAAATTGTCTATTGTAATAGGTTAAAATATATAGGGAATTTGTCAACTTGTCGTTTATCATTTGTTTCTTTTCTTAGCAAATCCTAGCTGTTCAGATAAAACATAAAAATTTTGTATTTAACTTTTTTAAATATTCCTAAAGATAATACGTGTACACCTTGTTCAAAATATAGCCAAAAACCCTGTACATACCTGTGTCAACTCGAATATGTATGAACAAGATCAAACAAATAATGGTTCGCGTTTTTACTGTCTACACCAAAGAAAAACGTTTGTTCGCTGATGTTTGTTTTTGTATGATAATTCGGTGTGTACATACCTTAATAAAAACCATGCTGCAACAATAAGATAATATGTTGTTATCCGTTTATTTCATTTTATGTGTCAAAATTAAAAATCAACGCAGAAATCTGAGCACAAGGTTAAAAAATTATTAATAAGTTAAGAAAGATAAAAGTTGGTTATCTTCTCAACTGAATTTAATTTTTAATTTGGGTTTATAATCAAAACCATTTAATCACTTAATGTTTATCTCTTCTTGTGTTATTTAACTTATTTTAACCCAATTTTTTGCATAATCCTAACTATAATCTTAAGAGATAAATAATTAGCCTTTTTGTATTAGAGTGTGAAAAGTACCGCTCTTTTACATGGATTTTAGTTCGGTAAGTGCGGGACTAATACATTGCGTTTTAGCGGGAGCGTTTTGGCGGGACCCGTTGGCGGGACAAGTACAACACGTTGTTTTAAACGAACTGTTTATACAGCTTGCCGTTCTGCCGCACCAACCGCATCGCGAGCCGACATGCTGCCGTCGGTCGGGACGACCGGAGCCGGGAACAACAGACAACATAGGCATTTGATTGCGAGAGTTTATACTGTACGGTTCTGCGGCGGGCGGTAAATTGTATATTGTGAAAAATTTAATATGTTTGATACGGACAAATTTATACAGTGTGTTCAAAGTTCCCAGCTGTATGGGAGAAGGCGTCAAAAGAATATAGCGACAGAAATGAAAAAGAGAAGAGTTTGGCGCAGTATCGGCGAAGCTATCCGATACGTGGGAAGTCATGACAGAAGCTCAAAAGCAGGAACAAGGTAAGAAAATAATATAAAATACATGTAGATATAGTGGTTCTGTTATATTGACAATTAAATTATTATGCATTTAAAACATATGATGCCTTTGAAAAGGTACGGCACCTGCTTCCAAAAAATAGTCGGTGAAAAATGTTCTCACGTCAGGTCCTTGGGCCCGTATAGTCCAAAGTTGGTAACCTCCGCAAAAGGATGAGTCTCAGTTTCGTCATAATTAACCCCATCTCTTCTGCGCACGAAATTATGTGTATGCAACAGGCCTTTATAATGTCATCTGTAAAATCCGGTTGCACAAGAATGGGAGTATGAAACACTCTCCATTTATTGGCAAGGACACCAAAGGCGCATTCTACGGAACGTCTACATCTTGACAGTCTATAGTTGAAAACTCTGCGGCGAGGATCCAATTGACGAGAGGGGAAATGGACGCAAAAGATTCGTATGAATTTGAAAGGCCTCATCTCCGACGAAAACAAATGGTTGTGGTTCTGTGTCGGTATTTGGTAGACATCTAGGTGCAGGCAAGTTTAATTGGTTAGAATATAACTTTCTACCTATTAATATTGCGAAATACAGTTGAATCGCCCTCTTTTCCATAAGCTCCAACGTCTATAGCAACAAAACATAAATTTGCATCTACCACAGCCATCAGCACAATCGAAAAGAATTTTTTGTAATTGAAATATTGTGACCCTGACTTGTGTGGATTTGAGCATCTGATGTGTTTGCCATCAATGGCACCTACACAGTTGGGAAAATCAGTTCTCGCGTAAAAATGTGTCCGCAATTTCTATCCATCTTTCCTCGGTGGGTGGAGGCATTTCAGTTCCTTTCAAACAACTCCATATACCCTGGCAAGTTTCTCGTACAGTTGCCGCAATCGTACTCTTAGCTATATAAAATTCATACTGCAAAGCAGCAAAGTTGTTGCCAGTTGCCAAATATCTGAAAAGAAACAAAATGTAACATCAGATCTTTTTTAATTCCAGTGAAAGAGATGAAAAATAAATGGCGTCACATTAGAGACAGCTACTCCAAATATATTAATCAAGGAGCATCAGGAGACCCGGCGCCAAAGAAAAAAATATGTGTATGCAAATGCTTTATGCTTTCTTACAACAAAGTATCGAGAAAGAAGGTAGGTAAACCAAAACTTTCGTAAGCTTTAAACCCGAGAACCTTTTTCGGTATGACCAACGAGAAAGGTTCTCGAGTAATAAGCGCTCAAAATCGGAGTGTCCACGTAGCTATTGCAGTGTGTATCACCGGCAATTCGTAACCTGCGTTTGTGAACAATAGCCTGATTGTAAAGAAACGTTACTTAATTGTTTTCCAGAACTTCGGGCAACATGCCTCATGTCTCTGATGAGGAGGGCGAGGGTGAAGGAAACGGCGAAAGTTTAAAAGAAAATCCTCCGGGTATCGAAGATGCGGCACCCCAAGAACATCGGCTCAAACCAAGAACGTCGGCCAAGGGTCGTAAACCACCGGCGTTGACGGTTCCAAACGCAGCTTTTTCGTCGTTGGAGACAAAAGAGCGCCGAAAAAAGATGCCGACAGATCGTTTCTGCTCTCTTTTGCCGGATTACCGTCAACAATTCGGACGAAAAGCTAGATTTCCGACTGCAAAGCCTGAGTTCTTCCGCGATGTCCGCAATAAAAGACAAATCGCACATGCAGCAACAGCACACCACATTCTAAACCTATCCAACATCCCGAATATCAAATACATCCAACCTTTCAATCTAATTCCCAATTAGGAACCCCAACAATATTTTCCTGCACTGCCTCGTCCTCTACGTCCAAAACTCAGCTTCCCCACAATCCCAAACTTCAACGCCCCTACCATCTCCTGCTCCTTCTTCCTCATATTCTGTTCATTCCCCTGAGTTTATAATTTTACTTACGTTTGTTATACAGATACCTACTTTAACTTTAATAAATTACAAAAATAAAAAAAAAATGTTTGTTATTGTTCTTACCTGAGTGTAATTGTTAGTCGTTCCTCTGCAGATATCGGCTTCTTCCATGTCGTTTCTTGTTTAGTTATGTACGGGCGGACCACATTTTTAAAACTCGTCAAAGAATTAATAGGACATCCGATAATATCCGGTTTTCCATATTTTCGTATATCTTCATAAAACTTTATAAATCTTTTACTTGATTCCGGTGGCATGAAAAGGATGTCAGAATATCGTCTTGTTCGTTTTTCCGCGGTCTTCCAAGCAAATCGGGAGCTTCAAGTGTAAACAATTTTTAATTTGGAAAACATTTTCACACGATCACGACCGATCCACGACTGATGCAATTGCCGTTCAACCGCAATAGTATGGTCCACTCTTCCGCCGAACGGGTCCCGCCAAACGCTCCCGCTAAAACGCAATGGCGTCCCACTTAAGGTTTCATATCTATTTAGCACGTGTATATTTTTTTAAATTTTGAATTAGGTCACATACATTTTTTTCTAATATTTTTTTAAAACTATTATTCTATCATATTTATATTGATTATTTAAACTGTATAAACTGAACATATATTATTACCAAAATAAAATAATTTTTTGGAAAAAATATTTTAACTTCTTTTGGATAAAAAACCTTTTTTTTATCAAGACTACAAATATTCTAATAAAAAAATTGGTGAATTGCTGTAAAATTTAAAAAAATATATATCTGTCAAAAATTTTAGTAGCAATTTTACGCCTGTTAATTTTTACCAATGGGGCGCTTTTTTCTTTTTTTATACAACTAGTCCGGTAAAAAAATTGGGGTCAAAAAATTAGTTTTAAAAAAAAAAATTTTTAAGGTACAAAAAAATTCATCAAAAAAAAAAGGGAAAATAAAATTGTTCAAAAAAAAAATTTAAAAAAAACCTTTTTTTAAAATTCCCCCTCGTTCCGGTACGGGGAAAAAAAAAATTACTTGAGGTCAAAAGAAAAAAAAAAGGGTTTTTGCGATTTTTTTTCAAAAAAGTAAGTTTTTTTGAAAAAATTTTTTTTACAAAAATTGTAGATCATAAGATTATCTAAAAAAAAGTTCAAATAACTTTTTTTTAAAAGCTACTGTTCCTGAAAAAAAAAAGTTTTAAAAAAATTGTAAGCGTCATTGTATGAAAAGGGACGCCCCTATAAACATCTCTGTAGCTGTAATATATGTAAAAATATTTTTTATCGGTAATTGTAATTTTCATTTAAAATATAACAAAACATTACTATAACTATGAAAAATATGAGGTAAAATGAAAAAAAAAATGATTGGCGTTGGAATTTTTGGCAATAAACATTGGGGAAGAAGACTTTTTTTCCCCCCTTTCCCCCAAAAAAATGCTAAACAAAATTTTTTTTTTCCACTGTAAAAAGGTAGGCGGAAAAAGGGTGGGTTTTTAAAAAAAAATTGGGGGTGTTTTTTCTTTTTCTGGCAGGGGATGAATGAGGAAGTTGCTTTTTTTTTTTTTTTTTTTTAAAAACCAATTTAAAATTAGTAAATCCCCCCAAAAAATGATATGTGCTTGTAAAATTTTTAAAAAAATAAGCGATTATTAAATAATTAATTATTTAAATTTCAAAATACAAGGTCAACAAAACCCCTCTCTGATTGGTCAAGCCACATGTGACGTCAAGATCCGAAAAAAAGTGTGGAAAGCGGCCCGGCAGGGTTATTCCTTTTGTTTGTGGCCAATTTTGTACCTAAAGACGATTTTTTTAATTATATATTAATATTAAACCTGTTTTAGGGATAATAGAGGGTTTTTAAAGTTTAAACGAGAGAAATGGATGTAACGAGGGTTTTGAGGCCCGGAACATAAATACTAAAAATTTTTTGTAGTGCCATTATGTTTCCCCAAAAAAAACCGGTCCCAATAAATTATTTTTTAACGTTAAAAAGATAAAAAAAACGAAAGAAATGGTGTTGGTTTAAAGGGATTTGAAGAAAAGCCCAGTTAGTTAAAATCTACTTCAATAAAAACGAAGATCATTTTAATGTAATTCCCTTAATTTTTTTAACCCTCAAAAACACAGACAACATTTCTCAAATATTAAATATAATTTTTTCGGTTTTTAATTAATAATTATACATACAAAGTGGAAAAAAAAAGATCCCTTCGGTAAGACAGATAAGGTTTTATTTTACAAAATCTATTTTTGGTTTTGAGGTTATCTTTTTTCCAAAGTTTTCTTTTTTTTTATAAACAGCACTGACTACGTATAGAAAAAATTTTTTTAAATTTTTAATACATACCTTGTAGTTTTACTCCCTTTTTAAATCAGCTCCCTGAATTTGGGATTTCCCAAAAAAGTAAACATTAATAATATCAATTTTTGGCAAGTTATCAGATTGCCCTTGGACAAACCAGCTTTATTAAAAGTCATAAAAATAAAGTCTAGTTTTTAAAAATTATAACAGAACAATATTTTTTAGCACAACGAAAGCAAATAAAAAAAGGGACTCAAGAAAACGCCTAACTAACAAAATCATAAAACAAAATCACCTTGATGCCCTTAAATGACAAACAAAACAAAGAGTGTGACAAAGAGTCGTTTTTACCGATACCGGATCGTGCGTAAGCAAGCTATCCTTGTTTGCGAGCTGCTTTTTTGGGGCGGAGAAAACTACTTTGAATTTCAACATTTTTTTATAGAACAACAGTAAGTTGAAATTTAGAAAAATATATGACAATTGATACTTTATAGTTTTAGAAACTTTATTAGTAAAAAATAAAAAAATGTGCAACTTCCTCATTGTGAAGGCCGGTCGTGTTTCATATTTCAAAAATAACGGGGGTCATATAAAACATTGAAATTATTAGTAATATTATAATTTTTTGTTATAAGTGTCCTTATTACCACCATATTTTAACTCGTATTGTATTTTAATTTTTTTTCCTTTATTGTAGTTTTTTCTGATTGGTTTAGGGAAAAAGATATATCATATCATTTTTGGATATAATATAATTTGAAGCCGTTCTTTTGATGAAAACCTTATTATAAAATTCCCAAAAAGAAAAAAGTTTTTTAAAATTCTCTACTTTGACAAATAACACCGGGACCTGTGGGCCGGGGTTTTTTTAGGTGAAACCCTTATAGTATCATGCAGTTTTCAGACAATTGCAGCAGAACGCAGAAAATAAATCCAGCAACCCCTATATCGACGAATTCCCGTCAAAATTCATCTATTGATATAAAAAAAAACAGGGATTCCATTTAAAATCGTCACTCGTGCTGTAACTCTTTTTTTTTGTTTGAAATGTTTTTTATTAGATTATTGAATTATACTGAAAAAATACAAAAATGGCCTATTTGTTTTTAAAAAAGTACAGTGAAGTTCAAAATAAAGCCTTGTTTTTTTAAAATGAATAACCCTGTACTGAATGAGGAAATCACAATTCTCCATTCCACTAGAAATACACAGTTATGTATTTCTAGGCTAAAATATATGCTTTACGACTGTGCAAAATAAAAAAACAGGAGGGTTTTTTAAAAAAAAGCGGATCTGCATAATAAAAAAAAGCCAGGGCCTAAGGGCGCTTTTTAAACCCCCCAAAGGAACGTCCAAGCGACATGGAAACAAAAAAAACAAAAGTCCTGGGGGGAAAAGCAAAAGGTAACCCCCTGGGGGGGCCAGGATATTCGGGAATAGAAGGCAACTAAAAAGCGGATAAGCTAGCAGACAGGGTCACCACACCATACTTTGGCCAAAAAACCCGCCCTTGGGGGGATCAAACCCCCCCAGGGGCAAACCAGAAATGGATCCCCAAAAAAACACGGGAAATATTGGGGGAGCCCCAGTAAAAAAAAAAAGGAAAAACTTCATAAGGGGTTTAAAAGAACAAAGGAAGAACACTCAGACAAAGTAGAAAAAGACTTGCATAACAGTGGGGTGCTAGCAGGGCA